>PVJA010000535.1:104657-167035 GCA_004027025.1 Myocastor coypus | reverse complement strand
CACCTACCCCCTTCATCCATCCACCCATCCATCCATCCATCCATCCTTCCTTCCTTCCTTCCATTCATCCCCCTTCCAGCCATCCATCCCCTTCCCCGCCTCCACCCACTCACCCATCCATCCATCCATCCATCCATCCATCCACCTACCCCCTTCATCCACCCACCCATGCATGCATGCATCCATCCATCCACCCACCTACCCTTCTGTCATCCATCCATCCAGTGGGTGCCTATGTCGTACCAGTCACTGTGCTAAGTCTTCTCCTCCAATACACCTCACTGGCCTTAGCCTGGCCCCTGCCTGTCAGGATTATCCAGATTTAGCCATTGGAATTGGGACTTCAAAGGAGGACTGGGCTGGATGCTGTACTGATGGCTTGTTTGTAGGGGTCAGGCTAAAGAGGTGGCAGCCCCTCCTATGTCTCCCTATAGAAGCTGTCCCCTCACAGGGATCTCCACCTGTCCCTGTTTGCCCTATGATAAGCAAAGCCTCTCTCTTCCCATTCCTTGCAGAGGTCTCCAGCTCCGGCTCTAGGACAGTTTCTACTGGGCATTCCCCAGGCTCCAGGTGGGCTCACTTGCAGTCCTACCCTCCACTTGGACCCTCCTGTGGCCGGAGCTTCTCACTGGTCTCTGTGTCCCCTCTCAAGTGGCAGTCCCCAGGTGTGAAAGGACAGCTCATGTGGCCTGAGGCTGCTGCCACCCCGACCTTGGTCCCGAATGCCTCATTTCCCTGACCTGCCAGAGGGGAACCAGACACTATGACCTGCACCAGGGTGGCTTCGTCTTCCGTGTCCCAGTCCTGCGTGTCCTCCCCTGCCACCCTATACCCATTTTTCTCCCATTCCAGCCTCCTCCTGTCGGGACCCCACACCCATGAAGGGTGCCGTACGGTGAGCCCCACACCCTGCCCTCCCTGCCCCCCTGCCCTCTTCATGGTTGTTTGTGTTCAAGTGCACACCCGAGGGGCCCAGCTCCTCCAGCACTCCAGGCTGAGCTGTTCTGTCCTCAGCTTTCCAAGAACAGGCTCCACAGAGCACGCATAGTTGTGAAACATCTGCAGGGCTCTCCAGGAGGTGAGGCCATCTGCAGCAGCGCAGTGAGCTCTGTAGCGGCCAAAGACCAGGCTAGGAACCCGCGTGCTGGGAGCCAGGACTCCAGCCAGGAGTCCCTGAGTCCCCTCCCTTTGTGTAGTCTCTAGCAACTTGGGGGTAGGGAGCCAGAGCCCACAGAATCTATGCCCCACATCCAGCAGTGTTAGATCTCATGGGAAAGTCCTAACCTGGCACAGCCAGTACAGGTACACAGGTCACATATGCCTCAGAAGCAGCACCAGGGAGTTCCCAGGCCAAGCCCCACACTAGTGAAGAGGGGCCTAGTACCCAGAACAGACCTGGGCCAGTGCCGTCCTGGACAGTGATGTCACAGCTAGAACAGGGGCCTGGCTCTCTGGAGCCCTGTCCAGGGCTATCCCAGCCTAGCTGAACTAGGTATTTCATGCCTTGGCCCTAGTCCTGTCATGGGTCATCCTCCCAGGCCCCCGGAAGGGCCTCTGTCCCACCAGTCCTCCTGCAGGACTCCCACGTAGACCAGTTGTCTGAGAGGCCTCCTCAGGCCTTTTTCGTCTTCCAGCCTGTGCTTTGCTCTGCTTTGACCCATTGGTGAGAGACTGCAGCCTCCTTCCCCTTGCACACCCTTCTTGGGAGGCTCCCCACAAGAAGGTGAGGAGCTCCTTGCGGGCAGTGCCAGCTCTCCCTTCACTCAGGGCTCCCTGGGGCTGCAAATGAAGGCTCCCTGCTGTGTGTGCAGCTGGCCGTGTGCATGCGTCTCTGTTCCTTCCCTGTCCTGCTTTGTGGCTGAGGGAAATGAGCTATGAACAAGTGAGGGAGACAGAAGTCCTCCCTGCACCCCTATTCCAGGCTGTGAGGAAGGAGCAGGTCCTGGGCTGGGGCTCAGAGTGTGGGGAGCGGCTGCATGGGAACAGGACTTGTGGCATTTGGGCCAGCAGAGGAGAGGGAGGGAATGTGAGGAATATCCTGAGTCAGCAGTGGCCCATCCACCCGAGATGGCCAGGGGAGGACTGATTGCTGAGAACACGCAGATGGCAATCACTGCAACACCCCGGGGCTCGTTAGGGGAGGCAGATCTGGGGACCACCTGGATCGGAAGCACTGAGGTGCCCCCATAGTTGTTGAAGAAGGGAGCTGGGGTCAGGAATCCTGGGTGCCTTTGGATATGGTCACACCGTGTGTGCAAAGCAGTGCTATCTAAGATGCGAATCCCTCCTGAGGACATTTGGGCACAGTGTGAGGGGGGTGATGGGAACTGCTAGAGAGGGAGGGGCCCTGAGAGGGAGAGGCCCTGGTGGGAGGGGCCTGGTGGCCAGCCAGGACTTGTCCTAACTCTTCACCGCCACCTGTTAAGGCAGGAGCTCTCATACTACCTCCTAATTATCTGGCAGCCCCTCCACAGGCTGAGCATACACAGGCCTTTGGCCCAAGCTTCCTTCAGACTATGGTTATTTATAAAGCAGTCTTGCTAAGTCAGGTAGCCCCAGTTAAACTCACACCCATCAGGCTGATGACATTTGTCCCTCTGCCTCCTGTGGGGTAGGTACAACTTACATAAGGCTGACTCACTTCCACACAGCCAGGTCAGGCTCTCTGAGCGTTGGGGAGCCCCAGGGAGCACTGCCTGCTGGGTGTGTGTGTGTGTGATAGACACTTGGCTCTAGAGGAACCCTTGTCTGCAGGCGGGGGCAGCCTGTGACACTCACCGGCTGTGCACATTGCTGCCAAGTGGATACCTGCTTCGTTTACCTCCCTCCATGTGAACCGATTCTGACTCAAGTGAAAATGGGTTTACCTAAGGCCAGCCGGATGGAGGAGGGCTTGCGCGCTGAGGGGACTGCGCGGGGTGGGGAGGGTGGCTATGCATATTTGTGCTGATATTAACTCAGCTCAACTATTTTGAGCCAGGGAACCCTATTTTAACACTGAAAAACTTTAGTGAGCTCCAAAGACAGCAGTTGTATGACAGGTACCTGTCATTTGAGAAAAATCTGTTAAAGCAACAAGCTTTGGTGAAGTGAAGGAAAATTGGAAATGAAATCACACATGGGAAGCACAGCGGTTTGAGAGAACAACAGCAAATCCATGCTGGAGTCTCTTTCCCTCTGCTGCGAGAACAAGGGTGTTCACCACAGTACTATAAAATAAGGGGAAAGAACTAAGGTTCATTGGGGGAACTGTCCCTTATCTGGGTACGAGGTTTAATATTAGGTGCTGCACAGTGTGTGTGTGTGTGTGTGTGTGTGTGTGTGTGTGCGCGCGTGCGCGTGCATCTGTGCGTGCATACAATGGCAATGAGACAGGTAGAACACAGTATTTTTTAAAAATTTTATTTATTTATTTATTTATTTATTTATTTATGTATTTATTTCTTGTTTCAGAACTTTTGTTTGTTTATTTCTTTATTTTTATGGCCGGCTCAGCCTGCTCTGAGGGCAGGGCTGGCGCAGCATGTGGTGCTGGGGATCGAACTGTGGTCTCTGCAGCTGCCTAAGCTTTCCTAAGCAGGCGCTTTAGACCACTGAGCCATCCTGCCAGGCCCCAACACAGTATTTTGAATATTTAGTGGTTTTTAAGGAGGGGGTGATAGGGAGGAGCAGTGCTAAAGATCTGAAATCTATTTGGGCCATGCCCGAAGTCGGTTGTGAGGGTGACCCTTGGGTCTGCCCTTGAGCCTGGTGGGTGGGAGAGGGGTCGAGGAGGTGGGCAGGGGCTATATCACACAGGCTCCTGAGCAGAGCTTCCCTATCCTCAGAGGGCAGGCCATGGAGGAGGTGGGAGGCTCTCCCTTGGACTCACTGGGAAATCCTCCGGGCTGAAGCTTCTGCCTCACGTCCTCTTCAAGTTTCTCTCCGTTTTGTTTAACAGCTCAGTTGGACATGTAACAGCTATGGAGAGTTTTTTTACTCTGTAGTTCCTGGGATCCTGTCTCCCAAACCCCAAATCTGGGCCTGAAGTCTAATGAGTCCCAGAAGAGCTATACAGATTGTGAGGCCAGATCTATAAAATCAGGACCATCCAGAAGCCCAGAGGCCCATGGTAGCAGGAGGAGGAGGAGAGTGGCTGGTTGGGGGCCCCCACTCCCACTCGCTTGCTCCGGATTCCTTCCTGGGGGAGCGGGGAGCGGCCAGCCCATGGCGTCCTGGAGTCGCTGCTGAGCCCTTCTTGGGGTGCTCCTCCCAGAGCAACGTGCTGAGAAAGCACATGCGAGCCACAGGGCAGGAGTGGGGCCAGGGGTCAGGGTGCCTTTTAATTTCTCCTAGTGATAACAGCTGTTGAACTGGAGCAATTAAGGAGGAAGACTCCCCCAGGATGCCAGAGGTCCAGTCCCTCAGCTGCGCACAGCTTCCTCCCTTGCCCTTCTCCCACCCCTTCCCCCATGCCTGGCTCCCCCTTCCTGGAGGCCAGGAAGCTGTGAGCTGCTTTTCTCAGGGGAAAAGGACCCAAGGAAGCCCCTCCCCTTGGCTTTAGTGGGGAGGAAGGACTAAGAGAGCCAGAGGGGCTACGAGATGGGGTAGTTGCCACCCACTTGGGCACTTTGGAAAAGAGGTCCATTCCCCCTGGGATTGCTATGGAGGATAGTGGCATTCAAAGCGACCAAGGGCGTCGTGACTTTCCTTGTGCCTCTAGACCTGGTGACTTTCCACCCTGCCTGTCCCTTGAGGTTGTGAAGGGCTTCAGTGGTGGCTTTTCGCTTTTCTTTGGCTCTGTTGTCATCTCCAGGGTATTCAGTGTCTTTCCCGATTCTTCTCCATCATCTCCTAGGGGTTCCTTCCAGCAGCCTCCTCCAGATCCTGCCCAGGGCTTGGGCCCTTGCACCACCCCAGCTTTGGGGAACACATGTGTTCTGTGCTCTTCCTTTATGAACATCAGTCCCACCTCGTGGATGGAGTGTAGTTTGGGATGGAGGAGCAGAGCTCTACCCTGCTGTCCAAACGTCACACTCTGCCCACAAGTAGTTGAAATATTGCCATTCATACTTGTGTCCCTTAAGGCTGTCTCCTTATTAAATGGCAAACATCCCTGGCAAGGAACCCCTTCAGCCTGAACAAAAAAAAACCTGACAGCTGACATTGATAAAGCAGGGTGGGAAGTTCACTGGCCAGGATTCCCAGGGGTGGGGAGCAGTGGGGGGCAGAGGTTTATAGAGAAGAGTAGGTGCTCTTCTTAGCTTTCTCCTGTTTCTGTTTAAGATTCCAGAGCCCAGGAGACTGACAACAAGGCTTCCCTTCTACGACCTAAAAGGGAAACAAAAGTCACTATATTTGCATGTTTGTGACCACCGCCATCCATCGCATCATATGGAGTAGAATGCGAAGAATGCCACAAAGGTGCCCACAAAGGCTTCCCATGTGAGGCTCTCAGCTCTCCTGTGGAAGTTGTAGGGAAGGGCTTGGGCCAAGCGCTATTTCTATGAGATTAGGGAGGTGGTGGTAACCAGAGGCTACGTGAGGCAGAGTGTCTGCGAGACTCTGTAGGAGGCCATTGCCATTGTGTGGGCTGCAGCTGGAGGGCCCTGAGGCCAATCACAGTGGGGATGTAGAAACCAGGACCTCTGAGGAGGAATTTTGGAAAATGTATTTCCTGGGTTCACTGCAGAGTGTGGGAGAGAGAGGAACTGAGAATCTGAGCTCTGAGGTTTGGAGCTCGGGGACCTGAGAGGTGTCAGCTGCAGGTGCTATGCTTGAAGGTATGGTGAGTTCCACAGTCATGTGCTGGGTTGGAGAAGCCATCCCCAGGAGTAGGGCAGAAGGCAACCTGGGCACATCCAGAATGCAGCTCTTCCTGAAGAACTGATATGAATATCAGCAGTCCTGGTCAATGGAAGAGGCCCCACAACTTCCTCAAGTACTTTGCCTCTGAGCAAAATTTTCCACCCCATGTGCAGGGTGTTTCCTGGGTACCTACCTTGGTTTAGTGTGGAATGTATAAAGGTTGTTGAGTTTACAGTCTTGGGGCACTTGCTATCAAACTGAGGGGACATTCAAGTAAATTCATTTTTAAAAGATTATACTAGGAGGCAGGTCCGGACGGAGCAGTTCCCTGAGGGGCCGGAGGGAGCGTTGCTGCCGTGCCATGGCAGAGAGCAACTGGGACACTATGACTGTGCCGCACAAGAAGGGCCCCATGGCCACACAGGCCAAGTCCAAACAGGCCATCTTAGCTCAGAGATGAGGTGAAGATGTGGAGACCTCCAGGACACAGGCTGCCGGGCAGAACAAGCAGCACTGGATCACCAAGAGCACAGCCAAGCTGGACCTGGAGATGGAGGAGCTGCCCCTCGGTCGGGTGACCCTGGAGCTGGGCAAGGTGATCCAGCAGGGCCGGCAGAGTAAGGGGCTGACCCAGAAGGACCTGGCCACAAAAATCAATGAGAAGCCACAAATCATTGCAGACTATGGGAGTGGACCAGCCATTCCAAATAACCACGTTCTGGGCAAAATTGAGAAAGTCATTGGCCTTATGCGCAGGGGCACAGACATCCGCAAGCCTGTAGGAAGGGCCTGTGAGTGCAACGAGCAGAAAGCCTCAAAACAGTGCATTCCGGGGGCCTGGCGGGATGGCTCAGTGGTCTAAAGTGCCTGCTTGGGAAAACTTGGGTGGCTTCAGGGACCACGGTTCGATCCCCAGCAACACATGCTGCACCAGCCCTGCCCTCAGGGCGGGCTGAGCTGGCCATAAAAATGAGTGAATAAACAAACAAAGGTTCTGAAACAAGAAAAAAAAAATTAAATTAAAAAAACAAAAAACAAAAAACAGTGCATTCCAGCTGAGCGGCCCTGCGGGGGTCCCTGAGGCCAGCACTGACGTGGCTGCCACATGTCCCTGTGGAACATGGGTCAGGCCAGCAACCAACCCAACCTACTGGCAAATGAAGAAATCTTGTTAAGCCTTAAAAAAAAAAAAAAAAAAAAGTTATACTTTCTGGGTATAGTGGTTCATGCCTGTAATCCCAGCAGTCAGGAGGCTGAGGCAGAAGGATCATTGCAAGTTTGAGACCAGCCTGGGCTACAAAGTGAGCTCAAGGCCAGCCTGAACCACAGCTATGGCCTTCCAGCATACCAAGCTGTTTTTATTGCTGTGTAACTGCCCTTGACTCTAAGCTCAGCGCCTCCCAATAATGCTTATTGATTAGTGTGCTGTTCTGGAGGCTGGAAGTCTGGGTCTGCTGCTCAGGTTGTCACAAGACCGAAAGCAAGCAGCCAGCTGGCCCTAGGTCTTGTCTGGAAGCTGCAGGGGGAGAATCCTACCGTGGAGCTCATTCTCGTTCTAGGTGGAATTCGGTTCTTTGCAGTTGTAGGGTCTAAAACCTACTCCTTGCAAGCTGTCAGCTGCTAAAGGCTCTTTGCACTCTTACCGCATAGACCCTCCTCATAGAGGGCAGCAAGGACAGTGTGCCCCTTGTCCTGTTCCCCATCTCTGACTTCCTCTTCTTCAGCCAGCAAAGAAAACTACTTTTAAGGGTGCATGTGATTAGGTCGGGGCTGTTGGGACCACTTCTCACTTTTTAAAATTTTTTTTTATTTTTATTTATTTATTTATTTATTTTTCTTGTTTCAGAACCTTTATTTGTTTATTCACTCATTTTTATGGCCGGCTCAGCCTGCCCTGAGGGCAGGGCTGGCGCAGCATGTGGTGCCGGGGATCGAACCGCGGTCCCTGAAGCTGCCCAAGCTTTCCCAAGCAGGCGCCTTAGACCACTGAGCCATCCCGCCAGGCCCCGACCACTTCTCACTTTTATTCGGTTTTGCCATATAGCATAAGCTAATTCTAGGATTGAAACTTTCACGGTCCTGGTCCTGGGATTACACAAGGGTGAGGATCTCTCACCCTCGTCTGTAGGAAGTGACATGCCTGGCCTCTTGCCCTAGCCGTTTACATATTCTAATTTTCCCCTCAAAGACAAGCATGTACTGGCACCAGACTTTGCCCTGCTGCTGCCTTGCCCTGGAATGTTCTTTCCCAAGGCATTTCCATGGCAATTGCCCTTTGTTGTCTCCACCTAAAATAGAAATAATCCCTCCTCGACCTGCTCAGCCCTGATCCTCTCCTCTTGCTTTACCCTTCTGCATTGAGTTTATCATCACCAAACCTAGTCATCTGTCTCTTGTTTGCTGTTCACCTCTTCTTGTTACAACATTAGCTCAGAGGTTGCTTGAACTTCGTCTTCCTCAGTGTTTGATCTTGGGAGCCTACAAAGTGCTGAGAGGGTGGCTGGTGGCTCCCAGAACGCCTGCAGATGTTTTTAGTCCTACTGAGCAAATTTATTTTTACAGCATAAATTAGATGAAAAATTATTTCTATGTTGATTTTGCTCTATAGTCTACAAATTTTCATGAATTATAAAGCATTGGACTGAAGCAAGTTAAACAAGGAGGGCGATGATAAAATTAGAGAAAAGTGAGTGCATTTAAAAATAGAAAACCGGGGCCTGGCGGGATGGCTCAGTGGTCTAAAGCGCCTGCTTGGGAAAGCTTGGGCGGCTTCAGGGACCACAGTTGGATCCCCGGCACCACGTGCTGCACCAGCCCTGCCCTCAGGGCGGGCTGAGCCGGCCATAAAAATGAGTGAGTAAACAAATAAAGGTTCTGAAACAAGGGGAAAAAAAAAAATAAATTAAAAAAATTCTTTAAAAAAAATTTAAAAAAATTAAAAAATAAAATAAAATAAAAACAGAAAACCATGGAAGGAAGTCATTGAACCCAGAAGCTGTGTTTTCAAGAAAAATCAGTAAAATTCATAATCCTCAGCCAGATTGATCAGGGAAAAAAGAGAGAAGACCCAAAAATATTGTATCAAGAATAAAAGAGGTGAACCTGCCCTGGTCACACATGTCTATAATCCCAGCAACTGGGAGCTGAGCAGGAGAGTTGTTGTGTGTTTGAGACCAGCCTGGGCTACAAAGTAAGCTCAAGGCCAGCCAGAGCTGCATAGCAAGACCCTGTCTCAAAAAGACAGAAACAAAACAAAACAAAACCACAACAAAAAAACCCAAAACCCAAAGCAAAACAAAAAATGAAAAAGACATCTTGACCACAAATTATTATAGACATTCAAAAAATAAAAAGAAAATATTATGAACAATTTTCTTACTATAAGTTATATAATTTAGATGAGATATATTACTTCCTTGAAAGACACAAACTATGGACAATTATTCGAGAAGAGAAAGAGAACCTGAATGGACTTATAGTGATTCTTTAAAAAGATTGGATATGTAGTTAAAATTTTTCCCATAAAGAAACCTCCAGGCTCAGATGGCTTTACAGATGAGTATTATCAAACATTAAAGGATAGGGGGCCAGGGAGATAGTTCCTTGGCACAAGTGCCTGCCTACAAGTGCAAGGCCGTGAGTTCAAATCCCAGTCCTGCAAAAACAAACAAAGAAACAAACAAAAAATTAAAGAAGGAATAAAACAAATTCCATGGAAAATGGTCTAGCAAATCAGAGGAATACTTTCCTGTTCATTAGACAAGGCTAGCCCTTACAGCAAAACCAGACAAATATATTACAAGAATAGAAAACTGCAGATCAATAATCTTCATGAGCCTAAACACAATTTTCTAACAAAATTAATACACATTGGGGCCCAGCAGGATGGCTCAGTGGTCTAAAGCGCCTGCTTAGGAAAGCTTGGGTGGCTGCAGGGACCGCGGGTCGATCCCTGGCACCACATGCTGCGCCAGCCTTGCCCTCAGGGCAGGCTGAGCCGGCCATAAAAATAAATAAACAAACAAACAAAGTTCTGAAACAAGAAAAAAAAAAATAAAGTGTGTTAAAAAATACACATCTACTATAACTCTTTCTCTTTCTGAGCATTCATATATGTGTGTCAATGCATAGATATGTATACAAATATGTGTTAGTGCATCTATATGGATAGATAGGTACATGAATATATTGTGACCAAGTGGGGTTCATCCTGGGAATGCAAAGTTAGTGTAACAATTCAAAAATCAATCAATGTAGTTTAACACTTTAACAAATTAAAAAGAAAATACATAGCCTGGTATCGTGAGTCAGTATTTATTTATTTATTTATTTATTTATGCAGGGTCTCACTACACAGCTTGGACACATAGTGATCCTCCTGTTTCCTGCTCCCCAAGTGCTAGGATTACAGGCATGTGTCACTATGCCCAGACTCCATTGCTGGCTCAGAGAGCCTAAGAGCAGGGCCAGGGTGGCAGGTGGGGCCAGGAATCAAACTCTGCTTCTTGTGCTTCCCTGAGCAAGCACTTAGTCTCCTGAGCTATACCGTAGTCCCATGATTCAGTATTTAGTTCCAACTACTCAGGTAGCTGAAGCAGGAGAAATTCTTGACCCAGAAGTTTAAGGCTAGCCTAGGCAATAAAACAAGATCTTGCCTGCGAAATGAATAAACAAGAAAGAAAGAAAGAAAGGAAGGAAGAGAGAAAGAAGAAAGGAAGAAATGAATGCAATTTGCTCAACAGAAGTAGAAAAAATATTTGACAAAATAAAATCCGATATCTATTCTGATTTTAAAAACATCAGCCAACTAGGAATGGAAAGAAACTTCTTTTTTTTTAATTTTTATTTATTTTTTTTATTTTTTTGTCTTTTTGAGACAGGGTCTCGCTATGCAGTTGAGGCTGGCCTTGAGCTCACTTTTGTAGCCAGGCTGGTCTCGAACTCGCACCGATCCTGCTGCCTCAGCCTCCCGAGTGCTAGGATTACAGGCGTGCACCACCACCCCCGGCTGAAACTTCTACAACCTAGAAAGTAGCTTCTACAAAAAATCTGTAATAGTGAGGATGTAGTGTTTTCCTGTTAAGATCTAGAGTAGGACAAAGTTTTGAGTCTCTTGCAACTCTTCAACATTGTATCAAGTGTTTTAACCAGTGCAATAAGGCAAGAAAAATAAATATAAGGTGTTCAGATGGGACAGAAACAGCTAAGATTGTCAGTTGCTTGCAGCTGAGGTAGTGACTAGGAAGTCTGTTGGATGCTACAAAGAAGTTACTAGAAACTAATACATGAATTAAAAGGGTTGTAAGAAATAATATTGATACAAAATCAATCGTATTTCCATATACCAGCAATTAACAATTAGAAATTGAAAATTTAAAATAATACTTAAAATATAGTCATGGCTCTGGGCTGTCAGGGATTCTTCAGTTCTAGGAATTCTTAGATTATGTCATTTTATTGCAGTCATTCTTCCTCTTCCTGCCTTTCGATATTTTTCTTGTACCCTCTGGACTCCCTTTATCTTCCAGCTTCTGAAGTTTTTATTTCTGCTATTGCGTTTGACTTCTCAAGGTCTCTCTCGTGTTATCTGGCATCTGAGAAATAGCTTTCTATTTTTGCTCCATTTTTGCCATATTTTCCCTTATCGTGCTTGAGATAGGATAAGGTGGGGTTATTTTTAACCTTGCTTCTTGCTCTGTGGACTCTGCTGTCTCTGGGTTACTCTTTGGTTTTGCTCTGGTCTCCGTCTTTGTGTGAGGAGCTTTCCTTAGGTGTTCCATAATCCTACACTGTGTGCTTGTTTTTCAGTGCTGAGCTCCACAAAGCCAGCTGGAAGCTGTATGTGCGCCCTGTAATCCGTGAGCTAGGTCCCTAGGCTGATCTTTTAGAGGCCTGGCTCTGGGTTTTTGCTTTCAAGCTGGTGAGATTTCCCAGTTTCTCAACCCCAGGTTCCTACTGGCCGGGCAAAGGCCAACGTTCCCAGCCTCCAGTGGGGCCAAGGGTTGGGTCTCTGGACCCACAGGGTGAACATTTTCTGTAAGGTCTGCTGGCCAGAGACTCTCTGTCTCTGATTCTCCTCAGCAGCAGATGAGCTCTTAGTTGTTTCCTAAGAGTTGGGGTAGAGGGTAGTGGAGGCTCTGACCACTTTTATTAAAGGCTTTGCATCAAGACTCTGTTCCATTCTCTTTCCCCTTCTGCAAAGGTGCCCAGACTTGCTGGTTCCTTTTGTGGGATTCTGAGCTACAGTTTAGGTGGCTTGTCCTGCTCCATTGCCAACTTGTGTTCCTGTCACTCTTTTGCTTACTTCTTTTCCCTCCTCCTTCTTTCTTTTTCTTTTTTGGGACAGGATCTCACTATGTAGTTCAGCCTGGCTTCGAACTCACAGCCTCGGCCTCCTGAATGCTGGAATTCCAGGCGAGTGCCTCTATGCCCAGCTTCACTTGCTTTCTAGTCTCTAAACATCTGTTACTGGCTCTCCCTGTTCTGTTTTTCCTGCCCTTGTGATGACACCTTTAAAACCAAAAACAAAATAAAAGATGAATCTAGAAACACTTTAACTTTGCTTTAGTGGCGTTTCAGAAAGAAACAGAAGTAGGTGCAGGTGTTCAGAGGGACAGGGTTAGCTTTTACCACTAGCAGTGGCACAGAATCACACGAAAAACCAGCCCAGGCTTGCATCAGCCTGGCTAACCATGATATTTCCTGTGCCCAGCACAGAGCTTGGAGGTAAGTAAGCAGTCAGAGATATCTGCCACCTTTACAGATCAACAAAGGTACCTGAGAAGCTTTCAGAGCCTTCTGCACATTAAAGAGCAGTCCTCACTAGTGTGAGAGTGTCATTCTCTGGAGCCAAACAGTGTATGGAAATAACCACAGTTGGTTGATGCCAAGCGGTGTGACCCAGGAGAGCATGAACTAAGTAGATGATAATAGCATTTTCTTTTTTGGGTCTTAAACAAGGTTTGGCACCAAATTGTGAGATTGATTTCCTTGTTGGGTGTACACTGCAGTCTGAGGTCAAGGCGCAAGTATAAGCAAAGTTCAAAACAGTTCAACAAGTTTGGTTCTCTTGGTTTCAGTCCACAGGACCTGCTTTGGAAATGGGGCAGGCTGCAGGTGATTTGGGGCTAGCTGTTCCGTGGAGAGTGTCACCCTTCCTCCCCCAAGGGAATAGTCCTTGATGGTTTCTCCACTGCCATGAATTCTGATGGCTCCCATGTTCTCTGAGGCCAGTGTGACCCAAGGGACAGGAGCCTAGGCTGAGATTAGCAGGATTGGACAGCCCCCAGGCAGACTGGCGCAGTGCTTTACACCATAACTCAGTGGAGCCAGAGTCTTGCTGCTCTCTGTTGCTAGACATGAACCCTGAGTCAGAGAGAGGCCCAGTGTGGAGATTCTGCATTGGTTTAGTCCCTGAGCAGGAAAGGAAGGCAGGAAGGAGGGCAGGTGCCAGGAAAGGATGCTGGGTCGCCATGGTTGATATTTTATCCTAACACTGGTGAGTGTGGGGTGTGTGTTCGAATCAGTGAGTTGTGGTTTGCTGGCTTACTCTGTGTCCAGCGCTCCCTCTTTGTTGGTTTTTCTCTCCTACACCATCAGGTACCTGGCATCAGCATGGCTTTTGGATACAGGAAGGGGAGGGGCAGCTACATGTACGGCACTGGACAGCAGCATGGAAGAATACTTCTCTTTTATTCTTGGTTGTTGTTATTGTTATTTTTTGTTTTGTTTTGCCTCATTTATAAATTGAACTATATCAGTGGTGTGTTTGGCTAAGAAGCAGTACCGTATCTATGGGGCTCCACAGGGTAAGGGCCTCAGGCATCTGCAGTCTTGGACTGCATCCTGTGTATATAAAGAGGGGCAACTGTAATGTTGCTAACCCTCCACTGTTGTCTCTTTAGCTATCAGAAATATGCTAAGTTGATCAACACAGGGAGGGAAACTATCTTCTGGATAGTTTCAAAAAGCCAGGATGGACAGAAGTTTGCAGGAACTGGTGTCAGTGATTTTTATGACTCATTCTTGAATGCGCATTTTTCACACGTTATAAATCCTGGTGTATAAGGCAAGGCCTCTGGGGTGCCTCCTCCTGGGGTGGCCCAAGGCTCTGGCCTTTCTCTGAGCAATGAGGGATGGGATTCCTGCCCAGAGCAGATTCTGATTTGAAGCCTTCAAAGCTCTTAGAGGAAGCTCTGATGTTTGCTGCGCTGTTTTCCTTTCTGGTCCTCCATCCTCACTCCCCTTCCTCCTCCATCCTCGCTCCCCTTCCTCCTTTTTCCTTTCAGGTGGCACCGGGAACAGAATTCAGGCCTCCGTTCCATGCAAGTAGTCTCACTGAGCTACAGCCCCAGCTCTTTTTACCTTTTATTTTGAGACAGGGTCTCACTAAATTGCCCTGGCTGGCCTCCAACTTCTAATCCTCCTGCCTCAGCCTCTGGAGTAGCTCAGATTACAGGCATGTGCCACCCTGCCCAGTGTATTACTTTTTTCTTTGAGTGCAGTAAGGAAGTTCTGGTTTGTTAATGGCTCATTCTTTTATTCAAACCACAATGGTTAAGTGCAGGCTTTGGAGCCAGGTAGGCTGCGTGTTTGACCCTGGGCATGTGTGGGGCATGTTATTTGTTACTTAAACTTTCCTAGCCTTGAGTTTACCCTGTAATCCACATCTGGGAGTCAGGCTGTGACACAAGGCATAGATAGTGATGTGACAAAGGCAGGCATTACCGTGATTATGGTGATCACCTGGAAAGCGTCTCCAGGCTGGGATGCAGCTCAGTGGCAGGGTGATGCCTAGATTTGAGCTCTAGCAACTAAAAGGCAAAAGCAATACCCTAACCCCACCTCATAAAGAGTCTACATGTGGCTGTCTACACCCGTTGGCCTGCATCTGTCTTTAGGTTGGGGACAGGGGTGAGGATGTGGAAAAACACAATGAATAGTTGTCTCGCACATGCACGCACACACACAGACACACGAGCACATGCACCTTCCTAAGTTAGATGCTTCAGATAGCAGATTGCGGCTGGCACAGGGCACACAGGCATCATGCTTTATGAGCCTGGAGGTTGGTACAGAGGCCAGGATGAAGGCAGGGGCAGTGTGCATTTGAGCTGTGAGAGATACTTCTGGTTGGGGCAGGGCAGGGGAGATAAGGCCATGACACAGCCACGACAGGTCCACCACATCGGGAAGGGCAACCACACCCATTTGGGCCCACTGGGTACAGGCCCGATGCTCCTGCCACACTCTTTCCGTATGACACCTCATACACCCTCAGGACAACCCTGTAGTGCATGGATGGTTCTTCACAGTTTCTCAAAGAAACTGGGGCTCAGGGAGGTTGGGTTTCCTTCCTGCAGATACCAACTGGAAACAGGTAGGCGTGCAGTCGGAATGCACAGTGCGGATGCACGGTGCTACAGACAGGTGCACAGGTGCACACGGGGGTGCAGGCTTGGCCACAACCCCCTCTTCCCACCCTTGGCTCTCACCCTCTATCGAGCTCAGTCAGGTGCTGTTCTTTCCATTCAGAAGTCTGGTGTGAAAAAGCGGCCTCTGGTGTGAAAAAGTGGCCTCTGATATTCCTGTAGCTTTAATTCCCAGAGGCAGGACTGGGTTCCCTGGTAAAGGTGGGGGTGGGGGTGGGTCCAACCTGAGCTACATGGCTGGGCCCTAAAGCTGCAAGCCCCTGTCACCATGTCCTATTCCTTTAGCTGCCTTCCTTGCTTGGGCCAGGGATTTTATTATTATTATTTTGTGTGTGTGTCTTTTTGAGACAGGGTCTTGCTGTGCAGTTCAGGCTGGCCTTGAGCTCCCTCTTGTAGCCTAGGCTGGTCTCGAACTTGCACTGATCCTCCTGCCTCAGCCTCCCAAGTGCTGGGATTACAGATGTGCGCCACCCTGCCCGGCTACCAGGGATTTTATTTTTTGAGGCAGGATCTCACTATGCAGCTCAGGCTGGCCTTATACTCACTATGTAGCCCAAGCTGGTCTCCAATTCATAGTTATTCTCCTTTCTCAGCCTCCCAAGTGCTGGGGCTATTAGGCTTGTGCCACCAGGCCTGGTGACCCCAGCTTTTTTGTTGCTTAAATATTTAAAAAGAGAAAGTCATCATATAATAGTGGGTGCTTATGTTTACAGCAACACAAATCATAGTAGCGAAATCTTGGAAGTGGTCTATAAAATGGGTAAAGAAAATGTATTCATACACAGCAGAATACTACTCTGCTATAAAGAAAGATAAATTTCAGTTATTCATAGGAGAATGGATGTACTGTGAGGCCCTAATGTGTGTGTGTGTGTGTGTGTGTGTGTGTGTGTGTGTGTGTGCGTGTGTTTGTCTTTTTTTTTTTTTGGTCTTTTTGAGACAGGATCTCACTATGCAGTTGAGGCTGGCCTTGAGCTCACTTTTGAAGCCCAGGCTAGTCTCGAACTTGCACCAATCCTCCTGCCTCAGCCTCCCGAGTGCTGGGATTACAGGCATGAGCCACCATGCCTGGCTGTGTTTGTCTTTTTGAGACAGGGTCTCGTTATGCAGCTTAGGCTGGCCTTGAGCTCCCTTTTGTAGCCCAGGCTGGTCTCAAACTCTCACTGATCCTCCTGCCTCAGCCTCCCAAGTGCTGGGATTACAGGCATGTGCCACCACGCTCGGCTTGTGTGTGTGTTTTAAAATGTATTTAGAGGGACTGGAGAGATAGCTCAGGGGCACAAGTGCCTGCCTTGCTAGTGCAAGGTCCTGAGTTCGATTCCTGGTTGCACTAAACAAACAAACAAACAAACAAACAAACAAACAAACAAATAAAATGTATTTAGTACAGGCTCTACAGGATCTCATCATGTAGATTGGACTAGTTGTGATCCTCCTGTTTTCAGCCTCCAAAGCACCGGGCTACGCCCAGTCTCAACTGCAGCCTCAGCGCGCCCAGGGGGCGAGACCTACATTGCACCTAAACAGGCACTTCAGTCCGATAAGCTATCTAAGTCCATGATGTTGAGTGAAATAAATCAGACACACAAGCTGCAACATAGCATGTTTTCTCTTATATGAGAAACTCAAAAATATAAAAAAGAGCAAAGATAGAGCTAGGTAATAGAAGGGGGGGCTAAACTTTTCTTGCATGCAAAGGAGATGGAGGGAGGGAGGGAGGGAAGAGGAAGGGGTTAAAGAAAGGATGAAGATGTGTCATTTGCATGCACCAGCTGCACCCCACGAGGGATGAAACTGTTGTGTGCTGCAAGCGCACACTAACGAAAATAAAAATTAAACACATTTCGAGACTGGGCATGGTGGCGAGTGCCCGCAATCCCAGCTCTTGGGAGACTGAAAACAGGCGGATTGCTACGAGTCTGATCTAGTAGTGAGATCCTGAACAGCCTGTAGGCCCTTCCCTAAAATACAACAAAACAAAACAAATGTTTGAATCATTCTGTTGAAGCGGAATGATTGCACTTATTTAGTGAGTATATACAGTGCAATATTTCACTATAGGTCATGGGGTGTCATAAGCACATCTTGGCAGCTGCGGCACTCACCCTGCCCCCAGCATCGGTCTTTTCTTTGGTTTGAGAATTAGATATATTGAAATATTGAATTACATATGACCAATAGTACCCCCTTCCCCGTGCTGCAGAACATGGAAGTGTTGCCTCTTACCTGACAGCCCACCCTAGCTCTGCCCCTGCTCATGTTGGGGGTGCTTGGCAGATTGCTGAGTGGACCCCCAGCCCCTTTTTCCCCCAGGGCCAAGCCTAAGTTCCTGGGGCCCAAGCCACCGTTGTCCTTTCTGTCCCCAGATGAACTGCAGGGCAGGGCTCAGTCTCAGGGTCCTCTGCCTCTTCTATGGAGCCTCTGCGGTGACCCTGGCACACTCGCCCTTCTTCCTTGTTCCTAAGAGAGAGTTGGCAGGGCAACCACCAGCATGGGGTTTGCTCCTAGCCCTTCCTGGGAAATCCCTAGGGGCCAAGTCCAGCACTGCTCTCCTGCGCCCTCTAGAGGCCTGGGGTGGCACTGGGTGCAGAACACCCAGGAGGGGTCCTGGTGGGGGGGTGTCCAGAGACTCTCCAGGTATCCTTGGTCAGGCAATGACTTGACGGCCACCACCGCTAGAAGGCACACAGGATGTCCCATTGGTTGAAGTGTGAGAGGTTCCAGGTGCTACCTGTTAGAAGGCTGAACACCCCAACGACACAAGCCGTGCTCCCTTCTCCCCATCTCCAGTTTCCCTGAGGAATGAGGCGTGGGTAGGACAGAGCTCTGACCTTCAAGCAGTGCATTCCTGGAGCTTTAGGGCAAGAGAGAGAAAAAGTCTGAGGAGGGATGGCTGAGCTTGAGGAGACCACGTGGGGTGTGTGCGGCCAGAACCTGTAAGATAGTGAGAAGAATCTTCAGCCCCAGGCTGCGGGAATAGAGGAAAAGGAAGGGGCACGGTGCTCTGGACAGCCTGGTGAATACAGGAGAGTGTGCAGAGCTTATGGCGTCACTTAAACCTTTCTGCACTGCAGGCTGAGTCTTGGAATCTAGATGCCTTGGAGTTGGTGGGGTAGTCTCAGCCTCCTTATGATGCACATGCATGAATACATTTGCTTAACAGCGAGTCTGATCTCCCTTCCCCCAGGGTCACTGGCCTCGCGCTCAGATTGCCCCTACTTAACTGAAGGAGGGCATGTGATCCCATTCTCAGGCTCATCCTTCTCATCTGAGGGCCGCAAATGGGAAGGCGGACCGAGTGAAAGCAGGCTTCCTTCCCACTGCCACCCTGACACTCAGAGGCAAGGCCACCTACCCGCCTGCTCCCTTTCCTGAAGGAATATGTGGGGAGGGACATCTTATCTCCCCTTCTCTTAATCTCCTCTTCCTTTCCTGATTCCCTGGCATTTCAGCCAGTCCAGGAATGGGCCTGGAAGTGTCTAGGTAAACATCCTGCTGCTATCTCCCCCCAAATCCCCCAGAGAAATGAGTGCGGTAGGTCTGCGCTTATCTAACTTAAACCTTTCTTGCTGCAGGACCTACTGTTCTGTTTGGTGGTAAACTCAAGCTGTTGGTCACACAATGGACAGAAGAGGTTGTTTTTCACTGCCCACCCACATCTGAGGAATCTTTATGACATCTTTAAAGGTGGTCCAGGGCTATGACTCTTGATCCTCTCATGGGCTGTAGCTGGCCAGTACCCAGCTGCCATATCCCCAGTGTCACCCTTCCTCAGCTGCTTTTTCCTTCTGCCCTCCAGCCAGTGCCTGAGGTTCCAGCGTTTGGTCTAGGTAGGGGGATATGGTGGCCAGAGAGGGGCTGTGCCTGTTCCCTGCCCCCGCGTGAAGCCACTACAGAACACAGGCCTCCATCCTGGGCTCTAGAGGCAGCCTGTGTTCATTGGAGGGGCTTTGCAGGTGATGGAGGGGCGGTCATGCTGTGACCCAGATCCTCTTTCTTGGGGCATCAGGTTTCTGGGATGCTGTCCTCTCCGGGCTCTGCTGAAGGTTTGTGCATGTGTGTAGATAGGCGTGGCCTGTAAGTCCCATACATCGGATTGAACCCAGAGACTTGAGATGTATGGGCCTCCCTACAATGTAGATATAGAGGGGTTTGTGCCTGGCTCACCGCAGGCTGCCAGCTCTAGTGTGCTGTGTTATTTGTGTGCTGTGTGAGTGTGAGGTATTTTGCCACTAACCTTAGTAGGTGAGGGCTGTGCCCACAGAGATTCTGAAAGCCCTGCCTCTCTTGCCTCTTTATGTCCCATGGCTTCAGCTCCCTCTGGGCCAGGGAAGGGCTTTGCAGGCTCCTTTCACAGCAGAGTCCTTCCTTGAAATGATATTCAAGGAAAGCACCCCTAAGGAAGCAGATAAATCCTGGGCCTGCCATGCTCATCCCCATCTTCCAGGACCCTGCAGCTCCTGGGAACTGGTCTGTAGTTCTCCTGAACACAGATATCCTTTGACTAATTGCTTCCTGATTATCTCCAGACTGTCAGACCAAGAAGGTTCTGGAAGCTGAGGGGAGATCCTCCCACTTCCCAGACCCCATCTTGCACGTCGGGATTGGGAAGGCAGGCAGGATGGTGTGGTGAACTTTATTGAGCTTTGATTCTGTGAACTGTCCTGGGTGGCCAGGTCACGAGTCAAGCTTCCAGCTCTGGAGGCTCCAGGGCGAAGGGGCCATCTTGCGGTCAGGGGCATCCTTGGTTCTAGTTTCTTGTTTTCCTGGCTTCCCTGAAGGAACCCATATTGCTGCCAACTCAGTGACAACCTGGTGACAGAGGTTACTCCAGAGTTACTCCAAAGAGAGACTAACGCAGGAACCAAGCCAATATGTCCCCACCCCTAGTCATCTTTGGCATGCATTGTAAGATTTTTGTCTTTCTTCTTTTACTGTGGAGGGGTGGGTTGGTCCTTGCCTCTGCCCTTCCTGTTTGCTGTAGTGGATGATGGGGAGCTTGGGTTCTTTAAGAGTTAGCTCTCTGGCCAAGGGTGGAGACAGGAGAAAGGGTAGGAAGCATCAGTGTGTGTGTGTGTGTGTGCGCGTGTGTGTTGCCTCCTCTAGGCCAGGAGGTTGATTTGAACTCTTGTCTTCATCTAGCTCCTGTCGGATAAGTATCATGACTGCATTTTACCGATGGGGCCTCTGAGGGATATAGTGGCTCATCCAAAGTCTCACAGCTGGAGACAGTGTGCCAGGGCTTGAGTCCAGCCTATGCCCACATGGCATTTTCTAACACTTAGTATGGGGGCAAGAGCTTAGGGGGTGTGAGGTGCTCATAACAGTAAGGGTTCATAAGCAATGTCTTAAAGAAGGATAGAAGTCCTGGCTGGTGGGTACCAGAAGCAAAAAGGGGCTTGGGGGCATCTCTCCTCTGTCCCTAGGGACTAGGCCCTGGCTCTCATCATTGACACTAGACTTCTTGCAAGAGGCTTTTAAGAGCTGGGTATGGTGGTGCATGCCTGTAATTCCAGCACTCAGGAGGTTAGGGCAGGAAGATCACTGCAAATTGGAGATTAACCTGAGTAGTGAGTTTAAGTCCAGTCCAACTCCACAACAAGACCTCGTTTCAAACAAAAACAAAAGGGAAAAAAGAGGCTTTTATATTCACAGCCCTATAGAGGATATGACCTCCAGTACTGCATTGTGCTGTAATGTTAGGTGGGGTTATTCGCATCACATTGAGCTTTGGAGCTTAGAAATCTTGAGCTGTACTGGGCAAATGAAGGTTCAGAGAGGGAGACCGAGAGGCCAGGACCACACAGAACACAGCTGTCCTGGGGACTTTGGTTACTCAGTGTTCTTCCTAGTTCTTTACTCATATCTGTGATAGTCAGGCAGGATGCTGTGGGTACCTGGGGTGGGGGAACTTTGCTGAGTGGCTCTGTGCTGGTGTGCTGGTGTCCTCTGTCCTCTGCTTGGCAGGATGGGGCTGGTAGCCTGGTGCTCACCCTGAGGGGGTAGCATTATTCCCAGGGCTCTGCTGGGGATGTTTCCTGGGGAGTCTGAATTCCCTGCTTCTTTTTACAGGTCACTGTGAGCATCAGAAGCCTCACCTGTCCCCTGTCTCTACTGCACAGGCTGTTGATTGAACCTTGGTCTCATTCAACTGACAGCTCTTCCAGGAGGCCCCGGGCAATCTCAGCAGTTTTCTGTTCTTCAGCACTCCTAGAATTCCCAGTTTCAGTTTATTTTTCTGCCCCCCTGCAGACAGGAGGCCCCTTTCCACACCTGATGGCCCCAGCACCCAACCCGAAGCAGGGCTTGAGATCTGAGTCTAATAATTGCTGTGGAGTCGATGTCTTGTTCTACGTCTGCAGGAGGAGCTTCCCGGAGCCCCTTCTGGTCCGTGAGTGCCCTGCCAGGGCCTCATCCCCGTGGGAGCAGCATTTTCCTGAAGGCTCTGCCTGCGCTGTTTGGGAAGGAGTCCTAATGCAGACTGCCGCTGCCTCGGTTTCTGGAAGAGCTGTGTGCGTTCTTCTGTGTGCAGTGACTCTCCAAGCAGGTATTTTCACTCCTGTTTTATGGACCAGGTGACTGATGGCCCAGAGAACCACGTGAGAGGCAGGGATAGGGGTGCCCTTAAGTGTATTTGGCTCCAAACTCCTACACTTTGCACTGGCCCTACTTAATATCCCTGTCATACCAGCTCTGGGCTGGTAGACCTGGAGTGCTCTGGGGTCGGGAGGGAGGACACAACTCTCTGGACAGCCGCACATGCCACCACATTCTGCCTAGCCGAAGGACACCCTTTGAGACTCATGTGGCCTGGGATAGCCATAGGTATAGTGGGAGGGGTGGCAAAGATCAGGGTGTTGGGAGCAGGCATGCTTGGAGTAGCTGGAAAGAAACCATCTAATGAGGATAACCTAGTGCCAGGGACTATCAAGCTGAGGCACAGACTTACTTGGTCCTTGGGCTATACCCTTTCAGAGAAGGAGGCTGCCCTATTCCCCTTCTTGCTGGCTTCTCCTTCTCTGTCTGGACTGGACCCTCTGCTCTTATTTTTTCCCACTAACTGGCTATGCTGGCCTCACCTGGTCCTCAGTCAAATCTTCAAATTTATGGAGGCTACAACTTTGCCACTGGAGGTATGGTTTTCTCCCAGATTCTTTTGTTTTGTTGCAAAGACCTGGTGACAGAGGGACACTCAGTGATGATCAGGTTAGGTTGGTCCCATGGTTAGAGATAAAGAATTTCCTTCCACTCTGCAGCTGGGGGTCAGCTGCCCTTTCTGTAGGTCAGTGCCCTGTTGCACTGGGGGCTCAGGAGATGGAGTGAAAGGGGACTTCCCTCATGATGAACCACCTGGGACAATGTGTGAATGACAGCCGGCCTCAGCCACGCCCTCCTTGTCCTCCCTCCTTCCCCAGGAGGGCCCCTATCTGCTCCTCCATGACTCCCAGAGGAGTTGCCTGCACTCCCCTGGGCAAGAACTACCCCAAACACTGGAGGTGACAGGGGAGGTCACTGGACATCAGGACAAAGTACAACCATTGTGCCCTGGGTCCTATCACTGCCTCCTCTCTCTGGGACTACTGCTGGGTGCTGGCAGCTTTTCACACTCCTCTCCACCCTCACCCTGTCCCTGTCATCTCCTCTCTCCCCTGGAACACCTGTACCTTCCTCCTTGGTGCCTTCTGAGCTCTTCCAGAGCCACTAGTCCAGAGATGGGGACTCGGCAAGGTCTCTGCCCAGGGGGCTCTTGGTTTCATCCTCCTTCAATTTAGGGGTAACCTTGGGCTTGTTTGTGCCTTCTCTGGGGGATGTGTGGCATTCTCTGGGGAGACAGGTTGCCCTGATGGCTTCCCACCTTGCAGTCACATGGGGACAAAGGATGAGTGGCAGGAAGCTTGTTCAGGGGAACTGACCCCTAGACACAGAGGATGTTTGAGGACACACCATGTGGTCTTAGGACTGTGGTTTTGCTTCTTTCTCCATTGTTTGAACACCCAAGGACTTGAGGTTTTAATTTGATGGCAGCATGATCACCGGTGGGCCTACCCAAGAAGAGTCTTGTTGTGAAAGCTAGTGACACCATAGGCCATGGGATCCAGAGCTGACCCCTTCTCTGACTCACGTCCTGATCGTGTCTTTGGAGTGCAGGGTGGAGTGGGAGGCCAGTCCCCACCCTGGTGCAGGTTGCCTAAAGCCCATAGGCCAGGTTGCAGGCCTTGCTGGCTCTTGGGAATTCTGCATCGTCATCACCCTGGTTCCCGGAACACAGTCCACAGCAGGAGCTGAGAATGGCTTGTTGGAACACCTCGTTATGTGCACCGAGGGTGAGCTGGGGTGCTGGGGCTGTGACATTACTGTGGGTGGCTGTCCCTCCTAGCTTTGGGGGTTCTGTCCTGAGACCTCCTCTTTATGCCATTTGCTCCCTAAGGACAGAAGACAAGTGAGAAGGATGCAAGACAGGGGCAGGAGTGAGCTGTGGATGCCTAGAGCTCCTGTCCTGTCCCAAGTAGAGATGTAGGAGAAGTTCTGGGTGCTCGAGGCAGAGGAAAAATATACGGGAATCCCTTCCACAGCCCACTTGTCAGCTTGCAGCAGGGACCCAGATGAGGCCAGCAGGGAAGGGGGTCTGGGTCAGGGGTGCAGACAGGGCCAGAGCATGAGGGATGGGAAGGTTGGAATGGGGTGTTG
Source organism: Myocastor coypus (assembly GCA_004027025.1). Taxonomy (NCBI): domain Eukaryota; kingdom Metazoa; phylum Chordata; class Mammalia; order Rodentia; family Myocastoridae; genus Myocastor; species Myocastor coypus. The sequence goes on along the minus strand of PVJA010000535.1, from coordinate 143,129 downwards.
GGAGCCAGCCCTTTTCCTACTAGGGCCTTCTGGACACCTAGCCAGTGGAATTGGGGTACCCTCGAGGTAATCTCATGGCCAAACAAGTCACAGCACCACATGGGGGGGCAACTAAGTAACCTCCTCAGACCATTTTAGGTGTGCAGAGAAATTGCTTTCTCTCTTAGTTGACCCTATTTGAGCCCCAGGTTGGCCCAGTCAAATCTGTGTGGGCAATGACACTTGTTGGTCCCTCTCTTCCCACAGGTACCAATTCCCCCACCCCCTGTTCCCTCGGAGAGCTTGGAAGCAGCAGCTGGGCCAAAGCCCAACCAGGAGTTTTCCGAGGCTGGATCCTATATCCAAGGGTAGGGTGGGGGGGCTTGGGGGAGCACTTAGGAAAGACAGGGGGCATCAGAGGAGAAGGGAGTTTGGAGGTAAGGGAGGGGCCAGGGAGAGAGGGAATCTGGAGGAGGAGCAGAGGCTCCTGCAGGCACAGGGTAAGAGTGGGGATGGGGGCTGGAGAGACCCCCCCCAGTTCTACTCAGAAGCTGAGCTGAGCCAGGGCCGGGGCACATCAGCCTTGGCACCCCGCCTGGTGGGAGCTCTGGGCAGCTGGCCTGCGGACGTTCTTGAGTGCTGGGGTAGCTTTGAATCATTACTCCAGCCCGGGCCTTTCTCCGCCCCCACCAGCCCCTGCCTTTGGCTCCCTGGCAACATCTGGGGGGGCGGTGGACGAGCAGGAACAAGGGCCTCTGTCTACCCAGCTGCCTCTGCCAGTGGCTCTGCCAGACTCCGCAGTGCATACGTGGGCTTCAACAGGTCGTCTTCCCCGCCGGGTCGCTGACTAACCCCAGAACCACACAGCTTCCCGTTCTCAGCGGCACAAACTAGCTGCCAAATTCTCCCCGGGGAAGCTTCCCTGGACAGCTCCTAAAGACCCTATTCACCCAAGTTCCTCTGTTGTCTGTAGGCCAGATAACGGCTTCAGATAAGCACATGGGCCCTCTTGCACGCAGCACTGGACTTCTGCCCAAGGGGCCATTCCAGTCCCATGCACGCAGCCCTTGGCCGGGAAGGGTGAGGGGGGAAGGTCAGAGACTGGGGCTGCGGGAGCCCCAGTTCAAGCCGGGTCCCCGGTTAGGAGCCCACGAGGTGTGCATACGGTAGTCACTAGGGGGCGCTCGGCCACCACAGGGAGCTCGTGAACTTGGGCGAGCCGCGTCTGCGTGAGCTAGGGCGCGTGTGCGTGCGTGTGCGTGTGTGCAGGGGGAGAGTAAGGGGTCACTCCGGGATTCCAACAGATTCACGTTCATCTCCCTGCCCCCCTCCAATATTCCCAGCAAAGCGGGAACCTCGCTCAGACCCTGTCCGCACATAACCCCACTTTTCTGTGCTCAGCCCACGGCCGTGGGTGTCTCTGAGCAGTGTATCAAGGGGGCGCATGGGCGACTCTCGGGCGCGAACCCGAGTGGGGGGCGCGCTTCCCCTTCGCCGCGATGGGCTCGGGGCCCAGACTTCGCCGCGTGTCCCTGGGGGGGAAGGCGGTGCCGGCGGGGAGGGGAGAGGCTCTGGTGGCCCCGCCCAGGGGCGTGGCCTCGGAGTGGGCGGATTCAGCCCTTTTTTCAGTCGGCTGGCGGAGGCAAGAGCGCAGAGGCTTGGGGTAGCCGGGCTGCAGGGAGGCCGCGCGCGGGGCACGGAGCCGGCGGCGGCGCGGCAGACGGGCCAGCGGACTCAACAGTCAGGGCCTCCGCACTGGGATCTGAGCTTCGTTCTTTCCCCCAGGGGGTTTAACCCCTCTCCTTTTTCCCCCTGAAACATTGTTTTACGAGAACTGTATTGTTTCCCATTTTAATTTATTTTTTGGCCCCCATTCCCGGCTTGAAATCGGGCCGACGCTTTGGGGAGATCGCTTCTTTGCTCCTCCAAATCACTTCGGATTTTGGAAAGCGGCGGAGAGAGAGAGGCGGAGAGAGCTCCTGAGTGAAGTCGAGGAAGAGCGAGAGCGCGCCGCGGCCAAAGCGAGCCGCGCGGGGCGCCGGCGCAGCCAGTGACCTGCTTTCGGGTGACCGCCGAACGCGGCGTGCGGGACGCCCTCCCGGGACCGCGCGCCCACGGACGGACAGACCGACGCCGCCCCCGGCCCGGCGTCCATCGTCCGCCCCCCGGAGCCCGCGCGTGGAGGCGGCGTGGAGGGGGTCGGGGCGCGCAGCACCGCGTTGAAACTTTTCGCACAACTTCTGGGCGGCTCTCCTCCCGGAGGAGCCGTGATCCGCGCCCGAGCCGCCGACCTGAGCGCAGCCAGCAAGAGAGCGAGCACGGGCTGCGAAGAGCTGCCGCCGGAGCAGGGGGAGGCGGAAGGCGAGGAGGCGGCGGAGGCGGAGCAGGGGCCGCGGCGGGCGCTCGGCTCTCAGGGGCCGGGCCCATGGACGGGTGAGGCGGCCGAGTGTGCAGACAGTGCCCCGGCCGCGCGCGCGCCCCAGGCCCCGGCAGGAAGCAGAGCCCGCCGAGGCGTGCAGGAGAGCGGGCCGCCCCGCAACCCGAGCCGCAGAGCGAGCGCGCGCCCAGCCGGCCGCGGCCGGGCCTCCGACACCATGAACTTTCTGCTCTCCTGGGTGCACTGGAGCCTGGCCTTGCTGCTCTACCTCCACCATGCCAAGGTAAGCTGCCGTACCCCCTGGGCCCTTTCCTGGCCGGGGCGTGCGAGCGCGCGCGCGTGGGGAGGCTTCGCACCCCACGCGAGTTCCTGGCGCCGGGCGCGCAGCGGCTCCCGCGGTGGCCGAGCGCGTGGGGGGAGGGGCCGGGCGCCGCGTGGGAGGGCGCGGGAGCCTGGCCGCCCACGCGGGCCCTGCCCACCCGCTGGAGTGGCCGCACGTACAACCAGGGCCGCTCCGCGAGGGCGGCAGCCAGACAGGCGACGAGGGGGCTGGGCTGGCGCGGCTGGGGCTCCTGAAGTTTGCGCTCGGCCGCGGGTCCCCGAGGTGGGAGTTGGAGCGGCGGCGCAGGGGCCTGAGCCCGCGGGCCAGGGGTGCCCGGACCTTGGACCCAGGCGGGCAAGGAGCGCGGAGGGGGTAGGGCGCGGGAGTGGGGGTTGCTGTCACTGCATTGGGCTCCGCGGCCCTCGCTGCGAGTTTGGGGAAAGTTTCAGGATGCGTTCTAGCGGGACCCCTTGGCGGCCGGCCCACCCGCGCCGGGCCACTCCCGCCCGTCACCGCTCGCGTCCCGCGCGGTGCCCGCCCTCCCCCGCCCGGCCGGGCGCGCGCGGCGCGGGGCCGATTACATCAGCCCGGGCCTGGCCGGCCTCGTGTTCCCGAGCCGCAGCCGCGGAGGAGCGGGGAGCCCCGGGCGGCGAGTGGCGCCCCTCCCCCGCCGGGCCTCCTCCGGAAGGTGACCTTTCGAGGAAGCCCCGGCCAGGGACCTGGGGAGCTTTCTCCGTCCCCTCTGTCGTCCCCAGCCCCGACCGCCGCCCTGTGCTGACAGGAACGTCCTGAGCCCCTTACCCCTTTTCTCCTTCGAGTGAAGGGAAGCCTTGCCAGCCTCTTGGTTTTCACCAAGAGGAGCCGAATGACCCTTTCTGACCTAAAGTCCGGGAAAGGATGGTAACTGTCAGAAGTGTGTGGGCCAGAGCCCACCCTGTGCTTTGTGGTAACTCTACCCAAAGTCCCAACTTGGCAATCTGTGCCCCCCCAAGCTCCCGGAGAACTGTACTGCTGCTTTTATGAGGGTGGGCAAAGGGAGGCTTAGAGACTGTCATCGCCCCACTTTACCCTTTACCCGTTTGGTGTTAGGGGAACCTGCTGTGACCCAGGCTGCACGAACTCATCCTCCTGTCCCTTTGCCCAGCTCCCTGGGCCGTGCACACACACTTTGTCCTAGCAAAATCCAGCATTGGAGCAGGTGGTTTTTTGGAACTACCAGCTTGCTCACAGCTTGCCTCTCAGAGCTACCTAAGGGGTCCTGCTCCACTCTTCCCTTCCAGCCTCTCTGGGCCTGCTGGAGACCTCTTGGAGAGGAGGCAAAAGGAAGACGGTGGGCAGGGGTCCCTGCTGCCACCGGAGTTCCTCAGACACTGGCACAAAGGCCTTGGCTCCTGGCCTCTAAGTGGGGAGGAGGGGGAGGAGTAGCTGCCTGGGTACAACGTGACCTTCAGAGGCCCCCAGAGAAGGGCACCTGGCCCCTCCCTGCCCAATACTGACTCTCTTGTACCCCTGGTCTTGGAGGGACCTAAATATCATGAGCCCCTTTCTCTTTGAAGTGGGGGTTCAGGGGGAATGTCAGGGGTGTTGTGCTGGTTGGTGGGGGCTGGGGTGCAGAATCAGAGGCCTCGAGGGGACTCCCATGAGGGTCTGTCCAGCTGGGAGCTTGGGAAAGGCTGTCTTCCTTGGAGAGGGGTTTCCTTTGACCTTGGCCCTGGGGCAGGGTTGGGGGACCCTACTGCCCCCCTCCCATGTGTGTTGAGGATACTTTTTTGGAAGGGGTGAGACAGACATGGTAGGCCCCGGGATCTGGATAGCCAGCTAGAGGAGCAGGTGGGGAGGGGGACTGAGGGAAGTGGCGTGTCCAGGAAGCGCCAGAAGCCTCGGCTGTCTGCTCTTGGGTCCACAGGGCTGGCTCCTTGACCTTCACAGCTTCTGGGGAGGGTTGGCGCTGAGCTGTACTGTGGAAGGAAAGGCTTCCTGGGATGCATTTAGGGAAGACACCCAGGGGAGAGGGAGAGAGAGACTAGAGGGGCTTTGGAAACAAACCCAGCTCCTGGGAGAGGAGCACAGGGTGAGGCAGGGCCTCCTTCCTGTCTTCACCCTCCCCACAACCTGTAGGGACACCGAGTATTCTTGGGACTGAAGTGTACTACTAGGGGAGGGTGGCTGGTGCCTCTCCGTCCTCCACACCCCCAGCACCAGCTCACCCTGGTATTTGTCATGTCAGCAGGAGAAGGTCATCAGGTTGTTTTTCTCGCCCCCAGTCCTTCCTTCCTGTCCCCGTCCAAATTTGTCCTCCTATTTGACCTTAATACCCATAGCGTTTGACCAGGGAACCAGGGGACCAGTGAGAATGAGGAGAGGGCAGTGTGAATAGGTGACAGGGACAGCAACAGGATTCTGTGTTTACCTCCTGCATTATTAGCGCTCCCCTCTTTCTGGTTAGTCTTTAACTTCTGTGGGTTCAGAGTTGGAGCAGTTTGGAGTGCTCAAAGTCTCATAGGTACCCCTGGCAGGTCCCCATTCCACTCAGATGCCTTAGAGAAGGCAGAGGCTGTCGCTGGGAGGATAGCCCTGAGGGAGGAGGTGCTGTAGCTGGGCTTTTTGTCCCTAAACCCAGGCTATGCCAACGCCTTGCTCTTTGTTTTGTCCCTAGTGGTCCCAGGCGGCGCCCATGGCGGAAGGGGAGCAGAAACCGCGTGAAGGTGAGTCCCTGGCTCTTGCATGGGATCCCCTGTTACTCCAGGGCCCAATTCTTCCTTTGTACATCCAGGGGGGAGGGGCAGAGGAAGGTGAGGTTCGAGTCAGAAAGAAGAGTGGGCACCATGAGCTTTAACCCTTCCTTTTCCTGAAGTCTCCTCTCTGTTGCAGTCTCTGCTGGAAATAGTACTTGTTGCTTTTTGTCTTCTGTTTCCAGTTGCGTTTTATTTGTAGCAGGAGCTGTGAGTATAGACAGGTAGCATTCAGGGACTCCGGATGTGAAGGTCTGCCTTCCCCAGGAAGGAGGATGTTTAGGGCCTCTGACGGGAACTCCCACCTCCACTTCAGCTTGGGTCCCTTTAGGGGTGGAGAAAGCCTTTGCCGGTGGCTTTGGGTGCTGTGAACTTCCCTCCCAGGCCAGCAGAGGGCTGGCTGTGGCTCCCGGGCGCCCCGCCCCCTGCCCAACCCTGAGTCGCTTGCCTTTTGTTCCGATGTGGTTTGGAGCACCGGGATCCTCTGATTTCTCTGGGGACACCCTGGCTCTTGCCTACCACTGAGTGTGGCCTTTGCTCCAGCCCCGGGCCACTCCCCCTTCCTCTCCTCTGAGGAAGACCTGGCCCGGGGGTCTTTGTCCAGCATGGTTTCGCTGACCTAAATCCAGTATGTCCCAAGTAGCTGGCCCATTCTGCCTCCTTCCCTACCCCAGGAGCCCTTGTCTTGGCCCAGGGCCTGGCCTGCTGCCACTTCCTGGCCAGTGACACTGTCAGGAGTCCCTATTCCTAGAGCACCATCACCCACCCTCTCTGGCTTCCCAGTGGTCTCTGTGGTCTGGGAAAGGCAAGACAAACCGTCTTTGTTTGTTGGAGAAAAGCTTGTCTGCCATAAATAAGGTAAACCACGGAGGCTCCGTGTTGCAGTGTGTGTGTGTCCACATGCCCTGTGTGAAGGAGCACTGTGGGGGGTTCCAGTGGGGTCGCCCTCTCCATCTGGCCTTGCAGATTCTGAGAGTTTTGTCCCTTGAGCATCAGCCCTGTTGCCCAGGCCAAGGCTTTGCTATTTCCTCCTGGGTTGAACCCCAACCCTGTGCCGCCTCTGTCCCAGTCATGGTTAGGGGTCAGTTTAAAAATTTTGGATGAACCATGTGGCTCAGTATAGACTTGGCTTTTAAAAATGCATTTTTCAGATCTCTGGTCTAATTAATTACTCTTTTCTGATTATACTTTACCTTAACATTTTGGGGAAAACATTTTGTGTCCATTAGCCACGTAGAGAAGTAGAGCCCTTGAGGAAGCCGAGATTGTCTTGGGCTCCTCCTCCCTGGGCTTTCCCTTTTCACCCTTGTGGCTTCTCGCCACCTTCTCCACAGCCCTCCAGATTGCCCGCACCCAGGGTATTGCACTACACCCCTGGGTCTCCTCTTCCTTCACCTTTGGGAAGTAGAATCATGGGGTTAGGGGCTCTCAGTCTATGGGGCAGGCACTCAATACGTCCTGGCGAAGTTCCACACCACATCACCCAGAATGGGGAAATACTAGTTGTTTTCAGGGCTGGAAATGGGAGAGAAACTCTCATGCTTCAGCCTCTGTTGCTGTGTGTTTTTAAAGATCAGAGTAATCCACTCATACACGTGAGCAGAGGCCCAGGAAGGGGTGGGACTGACCCAGGGTCACACACAGTCATGGCTAGAGCCTGGCCTTCCGGTGGGCTGGGCCATTTCTTCCGTGCTAGGTTGTGGAGCTCATCTCAGGCACCTTCGAACAGCTGGGGATGGAGCGGTGGTGGTGGGGCCACTGGACAGTGGCAGATGGGGCACAAGTCACAGTCCTCCCGCTGAAGTCCTATGTGTATTTAACTCCGCCCCAGCGGCCCAGAATTACCCATTCATGCTCCAGTGCACCCCAGGCACTGCTGTCAGCCTGGAAAACTGTCTCCTCCCTGGTCTCCCTCCAGATCAGCTTCTAGAAATGCTCTGCGGCCGCACAGTTTTTCCATGATGCAAACGGTTTGCCCTCTTGGGCGGGGTTATCGGTAGCTGGCAGGGCCTGCACTGGGTGCCCGCCCACTGCCACCTGCTGATACCTTGTCAGTTCTCATCTGAGGAGGGGACTGGCCTGGGGCAAGGTACCTTCCGAATCCTGTGTGTGACGTAGGCTTGAGAAGGCTTGGGCATCAGAGCTCTTTCCAGCTCTGCTGCTTGCAAGCAGTGGGGCCTCCCTTACCACCAGCTCCCATTGTAGGATTGGGTCCCAGTGGCATTTGTTAACAGGTATGGGAGGAGAGTGTGAGAGATGACACCTGTGTGTACTATTGTACAGTGCCAGCTGTAGTAAGTGCTCAATAAACAGCTGTTGGCCTGATTGGTGTTAAGGTATAGAAGCTTGTAGGAAAGCAGAATGAGGCTGTCAAAGGTGGCAGGTGAACCTCAGTTGTTCCCAACAGATGCACCCATACTTATTGAACTCCCTGGGCTCTCATAGTGTGGCAGGTATCAGGAATGACAGGCTATTTCTCTTGGGTCTTCACAGCTTCGGAGATCTATAGAGAAGAATTTTTTTTGGCTTGCTCAGGCTGCCTTAAGGGAGCGTCCGGTAAGGCTTGTGGAGCTAGGGATCGAATTCGGGTCTGCTGTACCTGATTACCTTTGCCCAAGCAGGTGTTTAAACAACTGTGCTAAGCCACAGGCCCCCTCTATAGAGATAGGGGCCAGTCACCTTTTTTTTTTTTTTTTTTTTTTTTTTTGTCATGCTCTGGGCTCATGTGTCGCCTTTCCCTGTAGTGGTGAAGTTCTTCGATGTCTACAAGCGTAGCTACTGCCGTCCGATCGAGACGCTGGTGGACATCTTCCAGGAGTACCCTGATGAGATCGAGTACATCTTCAAGCCGTCTTGTGTGCCCCTGATGCGGTGTGGGGGCTGCTGTAATGACGAGAGTCTGGAGTGTGTGCCTACAGAGGAGTTCAACATCACTATGCAGGTGAGTCCCTGCAGGGGTGGGGCAGGGGCATGGGGAGGGCTGTTGGACTTTGGGGCAGGAGATCAAGCCATTTTCTGGGACATTTTGAGTAGGAGGAGCTTGATTTGCCCTGCCCAGCCCCTACCCTGTGTTGGGCTGGGACCTGGAAGTGTGTGGGGTCTTAGCTGCTTTGGAGAGAAGACACCTACATTTCTGTGAAGCCCCATCACCCTGCCTCCTTCCTGGCCTTTGCTTCTGTGTTCAGGAGGAGCCTGGTCCTGACACAGAGGTCCTTGTCCTCCTCCCTGGAGAGATCCTAGGGCCTCCATGGTCAGGAGATAGGGGGCCGGGGGCCGGGGGGGAGTGTTTGGGAAGCTATCTGGTTATGGGTGCATCTTAGCCCAGACAGGGTGAGAGTGGTGAAGCATTTCTAAGGTGGGGTGGGCAGCTCTTGCAGAGGGCTCAGGGTGAGCTGAGCAGGGGTGACAAGAGGGACAAGGTGACAAGGGGTGGGGATGGTAAGAACCACGACCCGAATTCCCAGCCTGGCCAACCCTTGAAGCCACACCTCCCTCAAGAGGAGCAAGGGCTCCTTGAGGCCAGCAGGGTTGGGGGAGCCTGGTGGCCTTGGCTCTCTTCTGCCAGAGCCCTGGTCCCCGGCCTCCACCACCCATCCCTGCTCTTAGAATCCCTGGGCACCAAGTGACAGGAGCCCCGGGTGTCCCATCTGGGTATGGCTGGCTGGGTCACTGACCTCTGATCTGCTTCCTTCCTACAGATCATGCGCATCAAACCCCACCAGGGGCAGCACATCGGGGAGATGAGTTTTCTCCAGCACAGCAAATGTGAATGCAGGTGAGGACAGGCTACAGGTGGTGCTGTCTCTCCCCGACCTTGGTGACCATGGGCTTTGACTTTGCTGTGTGTTAGTCCCCAAATCTGTTATATGGGCACAATGCCTGGCGACGTTGTTAGACAGGTTAGACAAGTGACTGTAGTACATGAAAGGGTTAAAAACATGTTTGGGTGTTGCCCATGCAGTGTTAGATATTCACCTTTAATAGTGTTATTGCCAGCTCCATCTTAATTCTTATTTTATTTTTCTCTCCTTCTTTACCCTTTGCAGACCAAAGAAAGAAAAAGCAAGGCAAGAAAAGTAAGTGGCTGTGACTTTAGCCCTTCTCCTTTTTCTTGGCTGTCATCCACATTCCGGGCTTTGGCATTCTCTCTTAGGGGCTCTGATGGCCCTGTGGGGTCAGGGTGTTGCTCTCCCAGGAACCTGTGGTTGTAGCTATGGATTAGAGCCAGCTCTGGGTTTATGGCTGTCAGGTTAGAGAGAAAACCTTGTGTAGAACCTAATGTGCCCCGCCGGGAGGATCGGATGCCTTCTGGTCTGCAGACCAGGCTACTCCTGGCCACGCTTGCCGCTGCTGTGTTGCAGGGTATAGTGTGCCACTCGCTCTCTGGCTTGCTGCAGAGTAGGCAGAGGGAGAAGCCAGCTTTTGTGTGTCAGAGGAAGTAGCCTCTTTCCGGGGCAACTTTGGCGTTACAGTTTAGGGCCCTTGGTGCGTGCCTTCTTATGGGCAGTGGGGTGAGTAGCAGGCATGGCCCTGTTGGACAGGAGGGGATGAAGAGGGTGGTATGTTGGCCACTGTTGGAGGGTTTCTCTTGGTCGTCGTGGAGCAGGATAGTGTCGAGAACTGGTTCTGGGAGCAGTGACCTGCAGCCCTGTTGAGCAGCTGGCATTGAAGGGGCTAAGTGCTGGGAAGGAGAGACTGAGAGAGAGCACCATGCCCTGCCTGTTGTGTCCTGTCTGCCCTGCTCCTGTAGGGGTTCATGTCCCTAAGCTTCAACTCCTGCCTCCTCCTAAAGCCCCAGCTTCCAGAATTGCTGTGACTTCCAGGGCAACTGTGTAGGAGGATAGGTTGAGAGAGAGAGACACACAGACAGACAGACAGACAGACAGACAGACAGAGAAACCTCTATCTCTGTACTTCCACTTTGCCACCTTCCCCTGGGCAGGGGCCATGTGGAGGAAGGTATGTTTTCCTGGAGAGTTCTGGTTCCCTGAGGGCAGCAGGCTGCAGCTTGTCGCCTTGCTCATCTGTCACTTGCCTGCTTTGCCCCTGCAGAGAGAGCAGGGCCTGCCTGGGCTCGAGATCTGCTACAGTGGTACAGGCTGTGGAGAGTCCCTGCCAAGTGCTGTTAGCTGCTGTCTCTTGGGGTCCCTTGACCCTACTACCCCTGCCTGCTACAGTGAGCCCAGCCCAGTCCAGCCCTCCCTCCTCATCCCCAGTCCAGGTTGAAGCCAGTTCCTAAGGTAGCTGCTCCCTTGGAGGGGACACCCCATTCTGTTGCACTTGGAAATGCACCTCTCATCTGGACTTCATTCTTTATATCCTTGACCTTCAGGGTCAACCTGCAATAGGGTTGCTGGGGTCAGGTCTGACAGGAGCCCCTGGACCCCTTCCAGTCTCATCTTCTACCCCAAGTCTTGATGTGGGTCATATGACTACCCCATGGTGGCCAAAGCAAAGAATTGGGGCGCCAGGCTTTTTTCCATTGTCCCCCCTTCCTGTCCCTTCCCCTCCTAGTCTTGCTCTCTCTGTCTGTCTCTTTTTATTTTCCAGAAAATCAATTCGAGGAAAGGGAAAGGGGCAAAAACGAAAGCGCAAGAAATCCCGGTATAAATTCCAGAGCGCTGGTGCCGCTAACTCCTGGAGCCTCCCCGCGTCCTTTCCCGCCACCCTACTCTCCCTCGGCCTCTCCCGGTTCTTCTGCCCTCCTTACCCCGGTGTCTCTCTCTCACTCTCACCGTACTAATGGGCACCAATGGGTAAACTGGTGGAGGTGTTGTGGGCCTGGGGCTGGGGTAGGTGTGTGTGGGGGCTACTGTGTGGACCTGAGGATTCAGAGGGGGATTCCGGCTTGGCTGGGCACACACAGTCTTTCTCTCACCCACTGGGTGCTGGTGGCAGTGGGCCTGTGTTGGTACGGGTGCTGGGCACTGGGTCCCAGGCACCCAGCTGGTTTCCACTGCTGGGCTTCTCTACATGTCTGGAAGATGAATGGGTGGGAAGGGGACACAGAGAGGAAGGGGCGTCATGGCGGGCAGTGGCTTATTGTGGGCTGAAGGAGGAATGTGGGTGCGTTAAGCCCTATGCCATGGCCCTTATTTATCTGGGAAGTATCTTGGCTCCTCATGGACTTGGGACCTTTGGAGGGGAATAGCCTTGTAGCGTGGCCCATAGTACCACAGGATTCTCCCTAGGGCGTCCCTGTGTTCCCACTATGAGAGCACACAGTGCCTCTGGCTGGGCTCGCCGCCCTGTGCTGGGTTGCCTGCCTTTGCTGGAGGGGCCTGGGCACAAGCGTTGCCTGGCCCAAAGGTGACCCAGGTGATCTCATGGACCTTTGATTGCCGCCCTCAACAGGGGCAGAAGAGTTGAGGTGTGCCCCTCTGGGGACGGCAGCATTTGGGGCCCTGTGGCCCATGATGTGCCCTGCATGGCCGTCCTCTCCCCGTGCGCTCTGCCCACTTGGGCCCTGCTCTTCCTGGGCCGGACATCCTAGCCAGTGCTGCCTCTCTTCTCGCTGTCTTCTGCTGTGCTCTGCTCCTTCCAGGGTGTGGAAGGGTGTGGAGGCCACACGCCAGCTGGGGGGCCGCTGCCATGCGTCAGGGGTGTTGCATGGGTTTTTCTCTCTCTGCTGACGCTCTAGCTTAGATGTCTTTCCTTTTGCCTTTTTGCAGTCCCTGTGGGCCTTGCTCAGAGCGGAGAAAGCATTTGTTTGTACAAGATCCGCAGACGTGTAAATGCTCCTGCAGAAACACAGACTCGCGTTGCAAGGCGAGGCAGCTTGAGTTAAACGAACGTACCTGCAGGTTGGTCGCCAGAGGGTGGGCAGTGAGTCAGAGAGGGGCGCTGGAGGGACAGAGAGCATGTGCGCCTGCCTGCTGCTTGCCCGGCTTCTCCTGCCTGGCCACTGCCCTCTTCTCTGCCCTCCAGACCCGGTGGGGCTGTGGGTGCTGGCTTGGCCTGGCGGGCCTGCTCTAAGGTCGCCCCTGGCTGCCTGTGTGGGGAAGCTGGTTAGGGTCTGTGTGGCTTGGCTTCGTGTGGTCTGGACGCAAGCTGTGTATTGTATCCTGTGGTCCTGCTGCTGGTGGTAACTGTTGGTGCTGATGTTTCAACTTTCATCTGTGCTGATAGGGCAAAGCGGAGCCCATGCTAAGGTCTGCAAGTGGGGGCTCCTGGCCTTGTGCTGCCCTCTGACATCTACAGTGGCCTGCTTGTCAGCCCCAGGCTTCTGCAGGGATGGAGGCCTCTTCCTGCAGGCTGGGGCTCCTGAGCACAGAGCTCTATTTTAGGTATAGGATGGGCAGCTCTGCATACATGAAGCATTTAGCATCAAGAGCTCTAGGTATTCTCCTCCTGTCCCAATCATGGTGACAGCCCTGATAGCCTGTATTTTTCTAGGCACCCCAGGATGGAACCAGGAGGGCCTGGCATTAGACTATGGACTCTGAAGCCCAGGCCTGGCTTGCTTACTTAGGGACCTCTAAGTGCCTGTACCTTGGTTCTTTGTCCCTGGAGATTAAGGAGATGCCAAGTGCATGCATGAACACTGCATGGTTGACAACCATGATGGTGACTTCTCTAGTTCCACTGCGTCCTTGCTTGAAGGATTGCTGTTGTGACTTTTAGGTGTTTAGGGGATGCGGGGCCGAAGCTGTGTTTTGCTGTGAGTTCTGTCTGTCTTGGAGCTGTGTGGGGACAGGAAATGTGCACCAGTGCTAAGGCACAGCCTCACTGTGGGGGCTCAGCTTCCCAGGGCTCCCAGGGGAGATGAGGAACTTGGCACTTGAGCGTTTCTGTGGTTATTCTAAGAGAGGACATGTGTCTGGCTATACCCTAGCTTACTCTGCCAAGGATCAGCTTGCCAGCCGGGGGCTGAGGATCCCACACAATAGTGATGGTAAAGGACCGTCAGCTGATGGTAAGGTTCTGAGAAGGTATCTGATGGCCCCTGTGTTCAACAAGAGTGACAAAGGTGTCGACCTGTCTCTTGTGGCCTAGACTGAACATTGTTGGGGAAGACAGGCAATGAGGCCTGGCCTGCAGTTGCTAGCCACGCAGGAGAGATGTTCTGTCACCGTCCTGGAGCCCAGGTCCTTGGGTTCCCTCTCTTGGGGACCTCACATTCCCAGGGGAGTCCTCTATTCACTGACTGCTCCTTCTCCCTGGCCCTGCCTCCTTCTTGCTGAAGGAGTTTCTGGAGGTGGATCCAAAAACGCTTTCTCCACAGAGACCTTCTCTTACTCACCAGCTTTGCAGTGTCACCTTGGGTCTGGCCTCGGGCACATATTGCTTTGTGAGGTGTCCCTGTGTCTTGTCTTGTCTTCCCTTGGTCGCTGCTTGCACCAAGGCTTCATGAGGGCAGGGCTGGGCATCTGTCCCAGGACTACCTTCCCTAAGCTGTGTCCTGCTATGCTAGGTGTCACAAGGACCTGGATTCCCCAGGCCTGGAGGGCTTCTGGCCTCACCACTAGGCTTCCTCTGATGGCCTAACCCTCTGCCTCTGTCTGTTGTCCCTTTAGATGTGACAAGCCTAGGCGGTGAGCCAGGCTGGAGGAAGGAGCCTCCCTCGGGGTTTCGGGAAGCAGACCTCTCACCAGGGAAGACAGATGCGGAACGACCGAGACTCACCACGCCGCCGCCACACACCATCACATCGACAGAACAGTCCTTAATCCAGAAGCCTGAAATGAAGGAGGAGGAGACTGCGCAGAGCACTTTGGGTCCGGAGGGCGAGGCTCCGGCAGAAGCATTCCCGGGCAGGTGACCAAGCATGGTCCCTCTTGGAATTGGATTCGTCATTTTTATTTTTCTTGCTGCTAAATCGCCAAGCCCGGAAGATTAGAGAGTTTTATTTCTGGGATTCCTGTAGACACACCCACCCACATACATACATTTATATATATATATATATATATATATATTATATATATAAAAATAAATATATATATTTTATATATATAAAATATATATATTCTTTTTTTAAATTAACTTTGCTAATGTTATTGGTGTCTTCACTGGATGTATTTGACTGCTGTGGACTTGAGTTGGGAGGAGAATGTCCCTCCCAGAACGCGACAGGGAAGAGGATGGGGTGAGTGACCCTGGTGAGACCACATTGTCCCTGCTAGGGAGGCCAGGGTCCTCTCCCCTGCCCGGGAACGTGCAAAGCCAGGGCACGGGGGGCAAATCTGGCTCACTTCCGGGAACACCGACAAACCCAGCCCTGGCTTCCCTGAGCCTCCATCCAGAGTCGCGCGGACAGAGACAGATGACAGGTACAGGGATGAGGACACCGGCTCAGATGGGAGTCGGAAGCCTCAGGACACGGAGGGCTTATGGACCCCTGCCACATGCTACCTGGAAGAGTTGGAGCCTGGCCGCCTTCACCTGAATTCACCTACTTCCTCGTCACCCCGGAGGCCATGGACGAGTGAAGGAGAGGGACAGCAGTAGAAGATGCACCGGGCGACTGCTCTCCCGGGGCCCCTCATCCTCTCCCTGCCCCCCACCCCCACCCTATGCAGCCCAGGAGGGTGTTGCATCCTCAGACCATGGAAACCACTAGTTCTGTCCCCCCCAGTGCCCTGGCTGTGTGTGCGTGGTTGTCCCTCTGTCCACCCCTCCCCTCCCCGAGGCACAGAGAGAAGGGCGGGATCCTGATGCCCACCACGGAAACAGAGAAAAGATAAAGTGTTTTATATACGGTACTTATTTAATATCTCTTTTTAATTAGAAATTAAAACAGTTAATTTAATTAAAGAGTAGGGTTTTTTTTTCAGTATTCTTGGTTAATATTTAATTTCAACTATTTATGAGATGTATCTGTCCCTCTTTCTTGCTTTCTTATTTGTACTGGTGTTTGTGTATAAAATCCATCTTTCCAAGCTTTCTCTCCCTGCTTGGTGACTGTCACTGGCTTGTTGCAAGCAGGTATTTAATTTGCTAACACTCAGCTCTGCCTTCCCTGTTTCCCTGGCTCCCCACCACACATTCCTTTGAAGTAAGGTTTCAATATACATCTACATACTATATATATATTTGGCAACTTGTGTTTGTGTGTATATATATACATATATATATATGTTTATGTATATATGTGATTCTGATAAAATAGACATTGATATTCTGTTTTTTATATGTAAAAAACAAAACGAAAAAATAGAGAATTCTACATACTAAATCTCTCTCCTTTTTTAATTTTAATATTTGTTATCATTTATTTATTGGTGCTACTGTTTATCCGTAATAATTGTGGGGGAAAAAGATATTAACATCACATCTTTTGTCTCTAGTGCAGTTTTTTCCGGATATTCCATAGTACATATTTATTTTTAAACAGCAACAAAGAAATACAGCTATATCTTTAAAAAAAAAAAAAAAAAAGCATTTTGTATTAAAGAATTTAATTCTGATCTCAAAGCTCCTCTTGGTCTCCTTCTGCAGACTACCTCTGCCCCTCCTTTCTCCCTTGGGGACCTGGTGTTACCTGAGGTATGGGAAGAGGTCCTGGTTTGTGGGTTGATCTACCTTTTGGTGCTGGGGGCTGAGTCCTTCCATTCTAGCCATATTAGTTGTCAGGGAGCCTCACTTCCCCATGCCTTGATATGGAAGACGGGGTGTTCAGGGAATGGATGGAGTAGGATACTGGGCTTTAGAGGCCAAGAACCCTTGCAGTGCATCAAGCTGGCCAAGGAAGGGGCTGACCATTGTATTCAGCTTGTGGCAGGCAGCTGGGAGTGGGAAGGGGGTGCTATTGGGAAGCTGTCACCCTAAGGCTAATTTAGTTTTTTTTTTTTTTTTTTTGCCTTTTGAGACAGGCTCTCACTGTGCAGTTGAGGCTGGCCTTGAGCTCACTTTTGTAGCCCAGGCTGGTCTCGAACTCACACTGATCCTCATGCCTCAGCCTCCCAAGTGCTGGGATTACAGGCGTGAGCCACCACGCCCGGCTAGTTTTTTTTTTTTTTTTTTAAAGAATTTTTTATTTTATTTATTTTTTTCTTTTTCAGAACCTTTATTTGTTTATTCACTCATTTTTATGGCCGGCTCAGCCCGTGCCCTGAGGGCAGGGCTGGCGCAGCATGTGGTGCCCAGGATCGAACCGCGGTCCCTGAAGCCGCCCAAGCTTTCCCAAGCAAGCGCTTTAGACCACTGAGCCATCCCGCTGGGCCCCGGCTAATTTAGTTTTGCAGGATGTGTGTTGGGCTTCTTGGGTGGCAGGAAGAGAGTCCCATGGCTCTGGTTCCTGGTGGTGGGTCCCTGCCCACTCCTCTTGCTGCACAAAGCCATGCCTCCTGTGCTGGTCCCTGGAAGGTGGCACCTGTCTGTGTCCTCAGCATGGATGATCCTCACTTCCATCTCTCCCACTGGCCTTCATTTATTCTTGCAGAGCACAGAAGGGTTTGGATAAATACTCGGCTAGTAGAGACTCTGGGCTGTTGCTGAGTTGTTGGGAGATGACCCGGGGGGTGCTGTGGTGCTAAGGGTGACGGGTAAAGACCTCAGCCGTGTGGTAAAGACAGGTTCTGTCTGGAAAGCACTTCTTTCCTACTGCCCTCACTGCCAGCCCCCGTGCTGCAGACCCCGAATCCATATGCTGCAGTAGGGTGTGTGTCTTGGTTACCTTCTCCTTGCTGACACCCACAACTCAATGAGGAGAGGTTTATTTTGGCTCACGGTTCGTACAGGTTTCAGTCCATAGTGCACTGGTTCCGAGGCAGGGCAGCATTGCAGAGAGGCCTGGCAAAGATGAAATAGCCCCTGGCATGGCAGCAGGAAGTGAAAAGAGAGATCAAGGCAGGAGGAGGCAGATCCTGTCAGAAGTGCCCTCCTCTCCCCCAGTGACGCACTTTCTCCAAGCAGGCTTCGCTTCCCAACATCACAGTTAGCCATAAACCCATAGAGAACAAATCCGCTAGTGATCGCCACATCTCTACAATCCAGTCACCTCCCCAAATCCCACCTATGAGTGCGTGAGGCTTTATGGGGCCATTTAGATACAATCCATAGCGTACCACCTTCTAGCCCCCTTGAGAATGGTGCTGGCCAATGGAAATATAGTACGGGGCTGGAGAGATAAATTGGCAGCATAAGGGCCTGCCTGGCAAGCACAAGGTCCCAAGCTCAATACCCAGTGCCACAGGCTGGGCCAGTCCTAGAACCTCAGGTGTGGTGGTATAGGCCTATAATCCCAGTGCTGGGGAGGCTGGGATAGGAGGATCACTATGAGTCAGAACTGCATAGTGAGACCTTGTATCGAAAATAATAATAATAAGAGTATGGACCACCAACAATGTATTTGCTTGTGTGTCTTTTCATGGTTCTGGCTATGGAACCTGGGGCCCCACACATGCAAAAGATGTGCTCTACCAACCCCAGCTCATGTATGCATCATTTAAAATTTTCTTAAGAGCCAGACTTGGGGCCCAGCAGGATGGCTCAGTGGTCGAAAGTGCCTGTTTAGGAAAGCTTGGGCGGCTGCAGGAACTGCGGTTCGATCCTGGCACCACATGCTGCGCCAGCCCTGCCCTGAGGGCAGGCTGAGCCGGCCATAAGTTCTGAAACAAAAAAAAAAAAAAAAAAAAAAAAAAGAGCCAGACTTGTGTTTAAAAGTTCTTTCTTTCTTTCTTTTTGGTACCAGGGATAGAACTCAGGACGTTACACTTGCTAGGTAGGCGCTTATGCCGCTGACCTATCTCCCTAGCCCTTAAATTAAAAAAAAACAAAAAAACAAAAAAACAAAACTTATTTATTTATTTAAATTTGGTACAGGGTCTCACTACGCAGCTCAGACTATAGTGATCCTTCTGTCTCAGCCTCCCCAGCTTTGGGATTTCAGGCATGTGCCATCACATCTGGTTTGGGTGGCTGGCACGGTATGCCTGGGATTTTGGGGCTGACATGGCATGTGGTTCTAGCAATTGAACCTGACCAGGTCCTTTTTCTTGCCAGGCAGGTGCTTAGATCACTGAGCCATCTCCCCAGCCCAGGAGCCAAACTCTTAATAGAGTAAAAAAGAAAACAGGCAAATGATAATAATATATTTTATTTAATCCTAGCCGGGTGTGGTGGCTCATGCCTATAATCCCAGCACTCGGGAGGTATTTAATCCTAATATAACTCAGATATCACTTTAACATTTAATGAATAAGAAAATTGGTAAGGAGATCGATTACTTTTTGATGGCACTCAGTTTTCAAATTTTGGTGTGAACGTTATGCTTACGATGTCTCCTGTATTGTTACAGCCGCATTTTGAGACCCTGATGTAAAGCTGTGGCTGGTGGTGAGCATTTTGGACTGTGTAGTTCTCAAACGAATTGCAGCTTTTGTCTGTCTCCCCTACGAGAGAGAACAGAGGTTTTTGTCTATCTTGTTCACTGCGTCTTCAGCTCCTTGGACAGTCTGAGGATCGTACATGTTCAATAAATGTTCGTTGGATGGCTAATGTCAGAACTGCAGCCTGGAGCAGATTTCCTTGGTGGGGTCAGGAGAGGTTGGGGACTTGCCTGCTGGGCAGGTGGTGGCTTCAGCAACTTCCTGCTAGAAGTCAGTGCAGGACTGGCTGGTGGCTTTGGGGAGCAGAGGGTGCTTTGGCCAAGAGCCAGTAGATGGGCTGGAGATGGGCTCAGTATCTATTATTGCTCTGCAGAAGAGAAGCCGGGGTCCCAGGGAGGGTGAACAACTGGCCCAGAGTAAGTACATGGCCCAGCTAGAATTTAAACCAGCTTTCCTGACTCCAGTTCTAGTGCTCATTCCCTGCCACACCACAGTGGCCCCAGGCTAGGGCAGGACATTAACAAATAAGAATGAGTTGTCTAGACTGAGAAAAATAGGCAGAAGAAAGTGGGACAGGGGGAGGATGCCCAAACCCAGGGCTGAAATCTGACTTTTCCTGGGCTGGGTAAGGCCAGGCAAGGGATGGCAGGCGATGTCTGGGGTGAGGGGACTGGGTGGGGTGGGAGGGCAAGAGGGGGTGATCCGAAACCCAAGACTGCAAGAGATTTAGACATGTGGCCTCCGAGGATAGTCTTGAAACAGAGTTCAGAGAAGAGATGAAAATGTTATGCCCAGCTGTACCGGACTCACGCAGGACCCCCATCCAGGGGCTTTCCTGAAGGTCTTTCAAGGCCTGGAGAAGTCCTGATCCAGGCTTGCAGCCCACCCTCTTATCACCCTGCTCTCCCTGAGACCTTTTCTCTTTGTTTGAAGGACCCAACTCCCTGGTCACCTCCCTCCAAGGCTTGCGGAGTCCTGAATTCTCCTGGAGCGCCCACCGTCACCACCACCTCCATCACCACCCCCACGACCATCTGCCTCCCTCTCAGGACTCCTCCTGCAGAGAGGATTGGGTCAATCCTACAGAACTTGGTCACTCTGGGTCCACTGGCAGGTTAGGGCTACGGGGCTGGCCTGGGTGCCAATTTGGCTGTCAGAAAGCTTTTCTGTCCCTTGTCCACAGTCCACTCCTCCCAGTGCAAAGGGGAGCCTGGCTTCCTCCTCTGAACCTGGGCTAGACTTAGGACTTGCTGTGGTGAAGAAAGTGGCGGAAGAGAGACTCTGGGACCATCAGTCCTTAAGGAGTCTTGGTGCTTTGATTTTGGCTTCCTTGATGCCATGTTATAAGGAAATTCAACTGTCTTGCTAGAGAGAGAGGTCCACACAGACAGACGGACGGACAGACAGACAGACAGACAGACAGACTCGGCCAGTCCTTAGCTGTTCTATCCATCTCGAGCTGAGGCCCTGAACATGTGACGGAGATCACTAGATTACCTGGTCACCAGTGAACCACAATAGGTCAGGTAGAAAGAAGAAGTCACCTTTACAGAGCTGTGAGAAAGGGCAGCTGAGGTTAAACCTCCAAGGGTTGGCATGTTTGTTATGCAGCAGTAATAAATAGCTGAGCTATCCAATTAAGCACCTACTCTTTTTTTTTTTTTTTTCTCATCTACCAGCTTTGCAGATGTGCATGAAAGCCTAAGGGGTTGGAGTGAGGTTTCAGGCTGGAAGGCTGTGTTCCTGAGAGGATCCCAGAGCAAGGGTCTGTCTGATGGCTCTGGTGGCAAGACCTAGTGGGCCCAGGGTTGGCCCAGGCAGAGTGTGCAGAGTCACTGTTTGTCCATGGATTATCAAGAGCGAGTGAGTCTCACCTGTAGCATGACGAGGTGGGGCTGGAGGACAAGAAGAAAGGCCCAAGGCGTTGGCAGGCAAGGCCGTGGGCCCCCTCTACTCCCTGCTCCTTACCGTTGCCTGGTGCTCTTGGAGCCCTGTTGTGCATTCTAGGCCCTGCTGGAGGACGGTCCCTCACACACTGGGTAGTTGTTTTGCATCTGCCCCTGAGAGCTGCCGCATAGATGCCCTG
Organism: Myocastor coypus; assembly: GCA_004027025.1. NCBI lineage: Eukaryota > Metazoa > Chordata > Mammalia > Rodentia > Myocastoridae > Myocastor > Myocastor coypus. The sequence continues at coordinate 122,362 of PVJA010000535.1, read as the reverse complement.
ACCATTGCAAGGCCTCCGGGTGACTTCAGAGGTCATTCAGCCGCACTTGGGGTGTCATCCACCAGGATGCAGGGACAGAGAAAGGCAGGAAAGGAAGCAGCGATGGAAGGAAGAGGCAGGGCCCTGCAGAATGTGTGCAAGGACAGGAGGAAGTGGGGCGGGGCCTGATGAGGAAAGTGTCAGGGAGGAAATCGGGACCCCCAGGAAGGGTCCCTGGTCAAGGTGCAGACAGGAGTGAGGCTGGGCTTTGTGCCCTCGGAGATGGAAGGACAAAAAGATTGCCAGAGTCTCCGGCAAGTTCATCACACAGTGAGGCACGCATAAGATCCGCACACTCTTGGGGGAGCCCCTGATGCTAGGGTGACGTGGCCTTGCCCTCGGCCCTCACAGAACTTCTAGTCTGAGGGAGGAAGGACCCTGGCACCAGACTCTCCCATGCCCATGAAGATGGGATCCAGCTCCAGAAGGCACGCCCTGTGTCACTTGGCGTGGCTCCAGGCCCCGTGGTGCCCTGCTCCAGCTGTCACAAGCCATGCATGGCTCCCCAGCCTGACCTGGCATTTCTTCACACTTCCTCGGCTGTGCCTTACTCTGGCTCCAAGTGGAGAAGATGCCAACATGTGCCCATCTCCTGGGGCTCCTCCTGTCCCCTTTGAGGTCTGAGAACCCCAATCTCCAGCTCCTTACACTTCCTGGGGGAAGGCTTGCCCTTCCTGCCCACCTCATTTGCAGCCAGGCCAGACATCCTGGGATGTGAGGTCCCCTGGGAGGTGGGCTGGTGGCTTGAGAGGTCCACGGGGACCTCTTCTCAGGTGCCTTGCCAAGGCTACTAAAGAGTCCAGTTTGAGCCACTGTATGTCCTGCTGAGACTTCTGATGGGTTCAGGTTAGAATCTTTGGGTCTGGCCCTGGGATCAACTGTTTCTTGGGCCTCAACTTCCTAGTCTCTAAAATGGGTCCAATAATATCTGTATGCTCATGTTTGGGGGACCTGGGAAGTAGGAGGGCCCATGAATCTGTGGAATGAATGTATAAGTGACTGGAATTGGGACAGGAAGACTGATTTTTTTCCTGTCTTCCAAACCCAACAGCGCTGTCCAGTCTGATGGAGGAGGTCTGTATCCTCTGGGAACACTTGGTTGGGCTCTCTGGATAGGGTGGTGGGGTCTAAGATGAGAAGCTGGCTGCTTGAGGATTTTGGGGGGCATTTTAGTGACCCCGGGGGTGGGGCAGGGCCTGTGAGGCCGAGGCTGGAGGGAAGCTTTCCTGAGACTTTGGGAACAGGGTTGAATAGCAGAAAGATGTCTTCTCAGAAATGGGTCTGCCTGTCCCCAACCACTGTCTCCTCTGTCGTCTCCCATCTGGCTGGGCCATAGGGCCTAAGACCCTGAGGCTGGGCTAGCCAAAGTCTGCCCCACATCAGCTGCCCCCAGACATCCTCTCCCTGCCAGGATACCTGGACTCGGCCTTATTCCACACAAGCACACAGCCACCACCTCTCTAGTGTGACAGGGGTCACTGTGTCCAGTCACATGGTGGCTGCTGGGTTGGGTAAGGGCTCTGGAGCTGCTGGACTGAGGCCTAGCAGGGAGCCAGCTTCCTAGCAAACCCCTGGGGGGAGGGGGTGGGTCTGACCTGGCTGAGGTCCCATGACCCCAAGTTGCCCTGGGAGCTCGGCTATAAACACCTCGTGGATATTAATAGCCCTCTATCTAGCAGCGTGGCACCAATAACATCGGCAGGTCACTTCTGACTGCCTGGATTCAAATCCTGGCTGTGACTTCCTGGCCTCAGCTCCAAAATTCCAAAACATGGCCCCAACCTGACAGCTTCTAAATCTCGTACAACACAAGCATCCGATAGCTATTTCCAGGGCTGTATGTATGAAAGGGTCACATCACCTTCTCCTTGGCTTTTGACATCAATAGTTTCCTGGTTCTGTGGCCGGCACAAGTTGCTTGACCTCTCTGGGCCTGGTACATCCCACGTCTCAAGTGTGATGTGGGTAAAGTTGGATGACAAGGGGGCTCAGGAGGGCTAGGAGTGTAGCTCCTAGTGTTGAGTGTAGCTCAGAGTTCCCAGCTGGACCCTCGACGCTACAGAAAAGGTGTCGGAGGTGGGTGTGGCCCAATGAATGCATTTGCTGAACGATGTAATGAATGAAGGTGGAGACCTCAGCTGCCTCACTCTAAGGCTTACAGGGCAGGACTGGGGTCTTTGTCCTCTCTGTGCTCCCTGGGATGTGGGGGCCGCTCTGTGCTCATTCTTAGAGGTTGACCTATGGCACAGGAAACTACTCAGCATTCTGGAAGTTTCTGTCCTTCTAAATGCAGGAAGAGAAATAAGAGAGACTTGTCTTCCCTGTGAGGTGCACACAGGGTCTTGGGGCCCACGGTCTCGGCTCTCCAGGGCCTGACCCTCTTCCTGCTCTGCCCTGCCCTGTTTCCCCCTTCCCCAGGCATCCTGGCCATCCCCCAATGTCACAGCCACATTGAACTCCAGTGTACATGTATGGGGCATGGGGGGGGTGGGGAGGGAGGTGGGCAGAAGAGGCTGAGTGGGGAGGAGCTCTGCCACAGGCACCCTCATGTTCTCCAGGTCCCCCAAGATTTCCCCAGCTGCTGGCCCTTGGCCTTGGTCTCTTAGGAAGTTTCCCTGAAGCCTGGATGGGCTCAGTGATTGCTGAGGCTGCCAGCAGGGCCGGGGGCCATTCGCCCTTGGCTTCCATCAGTGCCCCTGCCCAAGGCCCTTCCCTTCTGGAGGGGAGGGGACAGCTGCACGACTCCGTGTCTGTGGTCCAAAGTCATCATGTAAGCGGTTGGGGAAAGGGATCCCAGAGACCTTAGTTGTGTTCCGCCCCAGCCTAGGTCAATCCTGGGAACCCAGAAAGGAGTCCTTCCCATTGTAACTGCTGCTGTTGGCCTGCTTAGTTCCAGGGTCTAAGAAGGCAGGATCTGGAGAGGGGTTGCCAGATACAGTGAAGGAAAACCCAGAAGCCCAGCTAAAGTTTCATGGTTCGTCTGCATTCTGTAGAAGGCGGCGGCACTGGCCTTCCTTGGAGATAGATTCCCAGGGTCTCGGAAGCCCCTCCCTCCTTGCTGCCTTGCGGTAGGGTTCCCAGCGTAGACCTTGCACAGGGCTGGCCCAGTTGTGGGCACGCTCTTCATCTGTCTACAGCAGATCTGACGTGGAATGGGTGGTCTGTGAGGGCAACAGCGGTGCCTGCCTCAGACTGGCAGTGACCTCTTCTTCTTTCTTCCCACCCCAAGACCTTGGCACTGACCCCCAAGACTGACCCTGGCTGTGGGCTGCTGTAGCTGTCAGCATTGTGGAGCTGACCTGGGGGAGCCCAGAGGAGCCCATGGCTAGCAAGTGCGGCCCCCTTTCGCGGTGGCCCCACATGGGTCCCACATGCCTTTTTCCGTGGCAGCCAGACTCTCACCGTGGAAATGTGTGCCCGGGAGCTGAGACCCCTGAGCTCCTCTGGGCCTCCGTCCCTGGTCAGCTGTGACCTCAGGATCTTCCCTGGGCACAGTGACCCCATCTGGGCAATGGCATCCTCTCTGGCTGCTGACTCTGGCAGAGGTCTCTGTACTGTACTCCATGATTCTTGGTGGCCCATGAGGCCAGCAGAATGCACCCAGTGCCACTCATCCTTGAATAACAGAGGAAATTAGGTGCAAAGTGTGTAGGAGCCCCCCACAGAGCAAGGGTGCTGTTTTCTGGGCACCCCCTGAATGCAGTCTTTCTGCCCCTGTTGTCCCTTGGGGGAAGAAGTTCCTGGCCTCAAAGCCTGGTAGTGCCCACAGCAATCACCCTGGATTGGGAAACCGGAGCTCAGGCCGAGTGGGGAAACAGGATGCCCGCTGCTTCCACTCTGCCCTCCACACTGAGCAGGGGCGGGGCCTTAACCCCTCCGGGGGCGGGAGCCCCTCACACTGGCCCTGTCCTTGGGGAGCCTTTGGCTGTTCAGCTTGTTGGTCTTCCCCTGACATGGTGGCTTCAGGGGGCCCTGGTCTGGGACCTTGATGTACCCTGTTATGGCCAATGGTGGAGAATTACCACAGGGTCCAGGTTGTAGACATCATCCTGGCAATGGTGAGCCTGGGTGTCTGTGGACCGCCCAGTACAGACGCTGTGTTAAAGCCCCTCCTCAGATTAGGGCTAGGAAGAACTCTGCAGATCTGTGAGTCCCAGCTCAGAGGAGGAAACTGAGGCCCAGAGAGAGGCAGAAATGATGTGAACAGGTCCTGTGTTGGTTGTAGAGCCTGTCAGTGCCCTGGGCTTGGAAACTTGGGGTGTAGGATCCCCAGCACACATGAGAGCAGCATGTATCTACATGCAGGCTTGGGGGGCCCACTGTGGAGGAACCTTGGAACAGACTAAGCTTTGGAGCATCCTCTGTAAGGTATCCGGCTTCCCCAGCTGCTTGGTGTGAAGTAGAGGGCAGAGGGACAGGGACGGGCCTTTCCCAGGGACATCAGATTGGTTTTACGCTGCACAGGCTGAGTACACATGCCCATTCCTCTTGGACCAAGGGCAGAGGGCGGTGAGTCACAGGTGACTCAGGTGCTGGAGGCTATAACACGTGATGGTCAAAGGGAGCCAGATCTCTTCCTGGACAGAGGGGACCCAGGAGGCAAACCCAGAGCCTTCCTGCTGGGCACATAAGGGCCGCTGAGCCTGGGGCTGGTTTGCTGGCTTGACTCAACCTTGCTGTCTTGAGGGAATGTCTCCCCAGCCTGTGGCTGCCCTATCTTGGTCCCTAAGGCAGCACCAGCCATGGGAAGCCCTGTCTCCATCCCCATGCAGACCTTCCACCCCTCACCCTGCTGTTTGACTCCAGGCTGGGCTGGGAGGGGCATGGACAGCAGGGTTCTGGGTTCAGGCCTTACACTAGGACCTGGAGTGGCAGTGACCTGCACGGCCTCAGGCATCCTTGACACCGTGGGTCCTTGCTAGCTTCTCCTTTTCAGGGTCCTCAAAACACCCCTTCCTCGCCTTTGTCCTGGGTGGGGGCGGGGAGGGGTTCAGCTGAGGATAGCAGGTCCCACCCCAGGGTCCTAGCCACTTGCTTGTCACCTGATTACAGGGTGAGCCTGGCAGACACTGTAATCTGCTGCCTGCTTCCCGCTGCAGTGCCTAAAGAGCTCTGGGGAGCCAGGGCCTTTGCTCAGCTTTAACCTGCATAGGCACAGACAAGGAGAAGGAGAAGGTGGGGGATAGGGTGAGGGAGACCCCCCATCTGGGTGATGGCTGAGGAGGGCCAGGGAAGGGTGGTGCTTCTGGGCCACCCTGCAGCCCCCAGCTCAGGGCAACCTCCTGACCTCATCCCCTAAAGTCGCCCCTCCCCCATCGTTCCTCTCATTCTCTTGCCTTGGCAGGGGGCCAGTCCATTTGGGTTCCAGAAGTGGTTCCTGGTTTTCCTCAGGAAGATAAAATCTGTACAGTTGCCTTCCAGGTCTGACTAAATATCACTTTCCTGGAACAGCAAGTGTGTGCTTCAAACGCAGCCTCCAGGCTCCGGCCCCAGGGCCTTTGCACAGCCTCTCCCCTTAGTCTGAAATCTTCCATCAGATCTGCAGGATCAACTCTTTCATGTTTAAGTTGCTCCCTCGTCACCTTCTCAGTGAGGCCTCTCTCAAGCACCCTGCTGGAAAGGGCAGCCTCCTTCCCGCGCTTCCCCTCCTGCGCATGCTACATCATTTTAATCTCTTTTTTTCCAGACGCACCACTTTCTCGTGTTGCCACCTTGCCACATGCATTTACTCTGTGGATTGTCCACCTGCTCTGCTGGAATTTCAGTTCTGCACGCAGATGTCTGCTCTGTTCCCGGAGACACTGCAACTCCCGGCTTAGCACCCAGCACATCATGGGTGCTCAGTGCACTGCAGGGGCCACGGAGCCTGTCATTGTGCCCAGGGATCTCTGCTCCCTTTCCTGCCCCTGTGCGGCCACCTCCCAGGTCACGACTGGCTTACCTGAAGTGAGAGTCCCAGGAGATCCACCTTGTCCATGGCAGGTGTGGAGGACCCAGGAAGTCTCTGCTGGACAGAAGGGACTTCAGCCAGGGCTAAGGACCGCTGTGGAAGAGAGTGGATAGCTGCTCTGTGATCATTTTGAGGATCCCCAAGACCCTCTTGTGTGAACAGAAACCTTATTTCTTTGAGTGCATATCACACACACACACACACACACACACACACACACACACACACACACCCCAGAACATTGCTGCATACCACTGTATGGAGTGAGGCTGGGAGGGAGGGCCAGAAACTTGCTATAGTGACTATAGCAAATTGCTTATCCTAGGGGTTGGGTCCAGTGCGACTCCTCAGGGTTTGAAGTTAAGGAAGATGATGGTTTCATTCAGGTCCCTACAGACAGGAACTGGGTGTGTCCCCCTGTGGGCCAGTGCTGAGATGCTGGGTGGAGGCTGAGGACCACCTTCTAGCTAAAGCATGCCTGGGAGTATCCACTGGGAGTCCAGGGCCCTGATGCTCTCAGAATCATGGGCTGACAATGTGGCTTTGCTTTCCATGCCAGCTGGGACTTTTTTCTCCCCTGATAAAAAGGGCTTATGAAAAAGAACCACACCGAAACTCCCTCAGCCACCATGCACATACCACAAAGTGGGAGGACAGGGAGTAGTAGGGGCTGGAGAACAGTAGCCCAGGACAGGCAGCTGCTGGCCCCCTATCCTGGTCACACCACTCTGCTATGGCCCAGGAGGAGGCCTGGCCAGCTGCCACAGGCACGGCGTAGAAATCCCAGAGGAGAGCACTTAGGAAATTTATGCTTGCAGATAGACTTCTGCGCATGTTGACCATTTTTAGTCCCTGGCTCCCCAACCCTTGGTCAAGGCCTCCTTTGAATTCTTTAGGTGGATTTTATCTCTTGTCAAGTGAACACAGAGATTTATGGTCTGTTTGGATAGAACAGATTTTGGGAGCAAAGGATTTGGGGCTTTTCTCCTGAAGGAAAAAATTGGAAGGCTTGGGTTCTCTTGCAAACCTGGGTGCATAAATGGTGTCACCACGCTGCGCATAACTCGAGGTCAAAACCTGGTGTTGGTCTTGGATTCCTGTCACATGATGTCCCCTGCAGTCAAAGCTACCAGCTATCCCTGAGGCTGCCCAGCTTCATGGCCACTTCTGTCCTTTGTGTCCCTCTTTTCACCCTTGGGCCTGCGTGCTAGGATGTCCCTGCCACTCTCTGGGCTTTTGATTCTTGTCCCTGCCAGTAGCTGGGGCAAGCTACCACACCAGCACACTTCCTATAGCTCTGCTTCCACGAAGTGGCCCCTGTCTCCTGCCCATGTGTCCGGCCAGCTCTGCCCTCTTCCCCGAGGGCTCACGATGATTTCTCCTTCCCTTCATTCAGACAACTGCAGGGCCTTTGCTTCGGCTGTTGCCTCTTTCTGGAATCTTGCGCCTCCGTACATTTTCAAGGATGCTTCCTCCCTACCTTGAGGACTCTGTTTGAATGTCACCTCCTCCAGAGGCCTCCTGAGTACCTCCCTTTCCTATGGTAAGTGCCACCACCTAGTCAGTCACAGGCTGCCCTTTTGATTTCCTCTGCTTTCCCCTCTCTCTAGCCAAATTCTATTTATTTGTTCAGAGTCTCTTGAGGAGAGGATTTCAGGCAAGCTAGGTGACTGACTATGTGACTGCTCCATACATGATGCTGGAGGTTCACTAAATAGTTGTCAAATGAATGAATGAATGAAGGAATGAACGAAGGAGTGAATGAATGATCCAACTCTGCTTTTGCTGAGCTTGCAACATCTCTTGCACAATCAGGAGCGCAGTGACCCTGTTCGCACTTTCATTCCAAGGATTTTCAACACATGTGACCAATGCAGTGCCAGCCTGGTTGTTCTCAATGGCCCCTCCCCTCCCAGCAGGGCTCCAGCACACAGTAGGCACTCAGTATAGTTGTGGGGGCTGAGTGGGTTGGCGAAGCTTAGCTCCTATCCTGTTACTTGAGAGACTTCAAGCAAACCTGTCCACTGGGCTGCTTACCATCTCCTCTGTAAAGGTGAAGAGCGTAGGCAGTGGGCCCCAGGACTCCTTAGACTCTCAAAAGACCAGAATGGAATTCACTGGTTCAGGAGAGAGATGTGGGTGGGGAGAGGATGGTGGTGTTGACTGGGTGGAACAGGGACCATACAGGCCCTGGGGATTTGGGCTGGGGGAGCTCTTGGGGTGAGGTCTGCTTGTTGATGTTTCCACTTTGCTCCTTGTCATTTGCTGTTCTCTTGGGTCTCTGTGACCACAGAGCATGTGGCTTTAAGATGCTTAAGCCTTTTTCTGCTCTGCCACAGAGCAAGCACCCCACCCCCACCCCATTTATAGCCTGTGCATCCTGGGTGTGTACAAATAAATTTTGGTGGTGGGTAAAGAAGTCCTTAGCTTTTCCTGGTTTCACCAAGGGACCTGTCTCTCCATCCCTAAGGCCAGGCTGAGCTAAGAGGGAGGAGGAGAAAGAGGAAGAGAAAGAGAGGGAAGGGTAAGAGGAAGATGAGCGATCAAGTACCTAACCCTAAGTCTAACTTCATTTCCTTAGTAAAATAGGAGTTTAAATGACCTCTACTCACCTAGCATTGAGAATGATACTTAATTTTATTGAACATACATTATCATTATTCACTGATTGATTGATTGATTGATTTTTGCGGGACCAGGGTTCAAACTCATGACCTTGTACTTGCCAGGCAGGCACTTGTGCCACAAAGCCATCTCCCCAGCCCCTATTCACTGATTTGTACTAGTGCATGTTTATAGAAGCTGGTGCCCCTTTCATCTGCTCTCCTCCATGTCTTGGCCCCTTCCCATTTGCAAAAGACCCGTCACCCCAGGTCTTTTTATCTGTCTTTTATTTTATTCTTTTTTGGGTTTCTTACATAACAGAAGCCTTATGCTACTGAAGCCTGGGTGACCGGTTTATTTTGCCTATCAACAGGCGCATCTGTTTTCCTGCAGATGACTCAAGTTTACCCTTCTTTGTGGTTGAGTACTGCTCCATTGTGTATAATACCGCACTGTCTTTATCTGTCCACCCGCTGGTGGACACACAGGCTGCTTCTGAGGTAGAAATCTAAAGCTGGAAATTCCAGTCAACCCAATTATTCCCCCACTAGCATCTTCCCAAAAGAGTTAAAGACGTTATCTCCTTTTTAAAGCTCCGCAAAAACATCCCCAGTAGGCACCTGGGTGGTACACCTGGCTGGGTGGAGGTCTGGTGGCTCTGAGTGGTAGAGAGAGCCAGGATCTTGGGCTACTGGCTGAGGGCCCTTGGGCTTTCTTGTGCCAGATGGTGGTGGCCCAGCCAGGCTTTGCTGTTCTCCTGGACACTGCAGGAGGAGCATCTGTCAGAAGGGTGAGTGACCCCGGAGGAGACAGAGCAAGGCCGTAGTGGGGAATCTTCAGAGCTTTCCATCCTGGCAGGGGGCTGCTGTGCATAGGGGCCAAACCTGGGCTGCGGTGGGGGAGGGGAAGCACCCCCTGACTCAAAGGGGTAGCTGGTATTTGTGGCATTTTCTGTGGTTGGAAGACAGGTGTGAGCTCCTGGGTGGACTTTGGGCTCTGCCTCTGGCTGACTGGGGAGACTTTTTGGAATGTGCCCCTTGGCTTCTAGAAGTACCTTTGCCCTTCACCTGCTGTTTACCTCCTCTTCTTCCCCCCCTGGCTCCCCTTGGCAGACTGAGCCAGTGCCAGGAAATTGTTGGTCAAAGGTGAGGTCACCAAGAACTGAGAAAAACAACAGGTCGCCAATTAGCCTGTTTACCTGCCGCGTGCGTCCCCTGCAGCTTTACCGAAGTCTCTCCTGCCCCCTTCTCATCTGTGACTCCTGCTCCCAGGAAGCACAGATCCACCAGGCTGGTCTTCAGGATGAGCCTACAGGGTTACTCCTCACTGCCCCAGTTCTGGCTGAGAGGTTCTGTATCTATCAGGCCTCCTCTGACTGTGTCAGCACTGAGCTTAGGTGCTGGCCACCCAGCGATGCTGCCAGCTATCAAAGGAAGGGTACCGTTGTGTTCTCTTAGTTCTGCGGAGGAGTGCATGGACATATGGACGAGTGTCTATAGTTCAGAGCTCACCTCCTTTAGGCAGCCTCCTGAGATTACTCCCACCTTCTTTGCTTCATTTCCATGGCTGGCTCTGTCTCTCCGTCTGGTCCTGATTTGTCTACCACTCAGGGCAGTGGCTACAATTTTTTATTCTCCCATGCAGCCCTCTGTCATGGACCCCAGTACCCTGCACAAGGCAAGCTGCTAACTTGATGCTTCGGACTCAGTGACCTGTGGGAACTGGGCCAAGGGAGGCCCCGAGCTCACCTGTGCTTTGGTGGAGAGGGCCATCATAACTAACCCTGCTCACCCAGCCTCGACCTGGGCTTCGACCTGCACACAGGGCTGATGGCTGGCCCCCGCCCATGCACGGTCACTGAATCATTCAAATGACATTGGCTGCATGCCTTGGCTGTGCCAGACGCAGCAGTCTCTGGTTCTGGATCGGAGGTGGTCCAGTCCCTGGATGGATCGCCGCACAGTGGCGTAAGAGGGGAGGATCCTGATTAGAGTCCGAGCAGTGCCTGGGCCCTGCAGACAAAGATAGGGCAGAGAAAGTGTCCCTGACATGGTATGGCAGGCTGCAAGCCTCTTCTGAGATCCCTGCTCAGCTCTAGCTGTGGGTAGGATGTTTGAACTGGGAATAGCGGCACACTCCTGTGATCCACCACTCTGGGAGGCCGAGGCAGGAGGATTATGAGTTCCAGCCCAGAATGGGCAATTTAGTGACTTGGTGAGGTCCTGTCTCACCGTGTCTCAGAACAAAAAGGGCTGGGGATGTGGCTCAGTGTGAACTTCTTAGATTAACTTGTCTCTGGCCCCACTGGGGTCCTGGCTACTGGGCATAGCGATGAGGTGGTCATCCTTAGTGTCATCACCTCTACCCCATCACCTATAACCAAGGGCAGCAGAGTCACAAGTTCAAGCTGGCCTGAGGGGCCCATGGCCTGCAGGTGGCCACAGTAGGCTCAGAAAGGTACGGAGAAGAGACGCCAGTCAGCCCCAGGTCCTGGGTCTTGACTCCTGGCCTGCAAGTCTCCACAGGTCCCTCCCCCAGCCTGTGCCCCACCACTTTCTTCCTGAGTCAGCACCTCCTGCCCTGGCTGGGCGCTGGGCACAGCTGGCATGGTCCTTACCAGGTCCCCTTCTTGCACAGAGGCAAATGGGTGTGAGAAGCACGGCCTAGATGGAGACCACTTATTGCAGAGAGGTGGGATGGGGGAGAGGAGGCCTTGCTGGGAAGAGCGTGCCTGGAGGCCGTGTGCCCAGCTGAGTGCCCGCTCTGCCCTAGCAGGCTAAGAAGGGAAGGCAGGGCTTTAATGGGGGCGGGGCCTCCTGGTCAAGGAGGAGCGGCCTCCTAACTCCCAGGCCTGTTTGCCCACCAGCCAGCCCAGGAGCACAAAGTACAATAGGGTGACTTTGTCAACTCTTCCCAGGGCAGCCTTAAAGGGCCAGTGCCTCTCCCAGGGTTAATGGTTACCTGGCCACTCAGCCAGAGACACAGAAGTCTGTGTGTGTCTATGCTTGTGAGGATGGCAGGGTGGACAGGTACAAGATGGTGAGAGAGGGCTGTCCCGGCTGGAGGTCCTTCCTCTGAACACACCTTCCTTGAAAGCTTCTTCTTTCCAAGACTCCCTTGACTGGCCTTCAATGGGAGGAATCTGTGCCTTCAGTGGAACAGCCTGGAAACCTGTGAGCTCAAGAGGGGGATAAAGCCTAGGTTCCCTAGGCACTGCCCCAGCAGACTGGACCTCCATCCATAATCAGAAAGAAGAACAAATGTAGTAACTCGAGGTCCAACCCGAAGGGGAACTATCCTGGCCTCTCAGGACTGGGGTATACCTGGAGACCACAGGCAGCCAGGCTTGACTAGTGCAGGGCCCTCTTGCCGCCCCCATATGTACACCCATCAGGCTCAGAAGGCACCCTAGCATCTTCTGTGTGAACCTTGTCGTCCTTCACTGTCCCCTCCTAGCCTTGGACAGCAGGGTGACAAGTATTATGAGGACAGCAACAGCCTTGTTTGTATGCTCAGTGAGAAGAATACAGATAACTCCCAGCCCATTTTGTTAGGGTAGGAAGGAAGCTCTGAGAACTTCTGTAACTGCTTGGGGTTGGCATGGAGGGAGGGGCCCTTGAACTTGCTTGGAGTTGTGTCAACCTCATGTGTTCCCCTGTCCAGCTGTCCACGCCCCTTCTCTCCCTCCGGTGAGAGTCCAGTCCCTGAGCTTTGCCTGGCCGGAATCAGCCAGTGCCTTGGTCTCTGTCTTTGCACAGCAGGGGCCTCTTTGTGGCCCCAGGGCTCCTCAGGACAGGGCAGGGCCATGCAGGCCCAGAGCGGGTAGAGGAACAGACAAGATGAGACTTGCAATGAAGCGGCTGGGGGAAGGGCACCCCCCCCTCCCAGGAAGGATGCACTTTGGGCCCATCTGGTTTAGTCTGGTTTCAGGGACTCAGACCTAAAGACTCCTGGATTTCTGACTATGACCTTTCACAGGTTACTACCATCTCACACTGCTGCACACCCACCCCCTCTTCTTCACCCTATTGGAAGCCACACTTGGGTTCTTTTGGGCTTGGCCTAGCAGGATTTATTGCTCCCACTAGACAGATGAGGAGACTGAGCCCTTGGGCAAGGAGGGGATACCTCCCCAGCCAGCCTCTGTGGCCAGGGCCAGCTCTGTCCTCACGAACCCTGGACTCCCTTGGCGTGGCTCTCTCTCTTGCTTCTGTTCTGTGTCCTCCTTGGGCAACTTTCTCCTCCCAGCCTAACTGGGCTTTTTGGGCTACACTGTGGCTCCAATTCTCTTTTCTTGTAGTAAAATGCACGAAATGAAATTTGCCGTCACAACCAACGTGGGGCGAACAGCTCCAGAGACGTTAAGCTCAGCTGCATTGTGCAATCAACGTCCTATCTATCTCCCAAACCCAGCATCTTGCAAAACCAAAATTCTGTGCCCATTAAACTCAAACTCCTTTGCCTTCCCTCCCCCAGCCTCTGGCAGCACCACCGTGTCTATGATTTTGATGAATCTACCGCCAGTCTGAGGAACTGTCCAGTACTTGTCATTCTGTGGGGGGCTGATTTCCTGCAGTGTGAGGTCCAGGTTATTCCGTGAGGCTGCCTGGCTCAGAATTTCCTTGCTTTTTTTTTTATCAAGGCTGAGCACTTTTTTTGCGCATCGATTCTTCTTTGCTTTGGCACGCGGGCCCCCTTGATCTCTCTGTGACCACAAATAATGGTGCTAGGGACATGGGTGTTCACATTGTGTGTGTGTGTGTGTGTGTGTGTGTGCTCCCATTATTTGGAGCACCAATCCAGTGAGAGATGAACTTGGATTTTGAACATTTTAAGGGATCACTGGACTGCTTCCCACAGGGGTTTTGCTGTGTCACAGGCCCTGTGACTTCTGTACCTCTTTGCCAATCCCAGTTCCTTTCTGGATTTTGGATGGTAGCCAACTTAATCCCACACTCGCCTCTGACTTGCCATTCCTAAGGCTTTGCTGTGCTGAGAATCTTTCCCGGTGCTTTGAGACCACTTGCATGTCTTCTCTGCAGAACTCTCTCCTTGAGTCCTTGCCCCATTTTTTGAATTGAGTGGTGGTTTATTTTAGGAGTTCTTTATGTCAGATATATGATTTGCAAATGTTTACTCACCTCTTCCTCCCTTCCTCCCCCTCCTTCCCCTCGTCCTCCCCTTCCTCCCCCTTATTCCTCCTCCTCCTTCCCCCCTCCTCCTTCTTCTTCTTCTGTATTTGGTACAGGGTTTTACTAGGCAGCTCAGATTCATAGTGATCCTCCTGTTTTCAGCCTCTCTTGCACTGGGATTAGAAGAGTATGCCACCATACCCAGTTGGCTCAGCACACCTGGTGGTGGGCCGGTGTGGCATGTGGCTCCGGGGATCAAACCCTCGTCCCTGTGCTTGCCTAAGCAGATGCTTAGTCCACTGAGCTATCTTGCCAGTCCTATTCTCCCTTCTTGTCCATCAGTTTCATGCCAGGCCCTAGGTCTGGAGAGTCCTGTGCCTAAGCTGCCTCTAGGGTTGTCTCCTTTCATGTGACATCTGTGTGTTTGGAGGACACTGATGGCCAGGAAGAGAGCTTCCTACCCCCGTCTACATTCCCAGCACTGTGCAGATTGTTCCAGGGCATGTGTTTAGCATGTTCTTGGTGACAGTCAAGTTTGCCCTAAATACGGGCACAGATGCTTAGGCTGAGCTGGGTGGGTGGGAGAATGGGAGGCAGACAGGAGCAGACTGGAACCAGGACTTTTCGCCCATCCTGGGGCAGTTACTGATCTCACTATACCTTGATGTCATTGTCACCTTTGAGACAGGAGTGATAATAGTATGTAGTCCAGAGGGTTGGCTGGAGGACCAATTGACTTATAAGCTCAGAGAACAAGGCTCAGCACATCATAAATGCTATCGTGGTGCTGGGTGTCACTGCTGTGACAGCATTAGCTCTCCCGGGGCACAGAACACACTTCCTGCTCTCGGGGGCCCCGGCGGGACCTATCTCAGTGCCGGTGCAGAGTTGACTCCTCGGAGACTCGGTTCTGGGTTGCTATTGCCTTTGACCAAGCAGACAGGTGATGGGCAGAGGGGCAGGCCCTCCTTCTCCACACTGCCTCTCTCCTGGTGCTCTTGAGGCTGTCTCCTGGGGCTCGCTGCATGGCAAGGCCTGTGTCCGTCCCTTTCCACCAGAAGGGACAGTCAAGTTTGTCCTCCAAACACACCACTGTCCTCAGCCCTTCAGGAAGGGGTCTTGGCGCTAGGCTAGGCGGGGCTGTGGTGAGGTCTCTGACCTCAGCCCTGGCCTCACCTTGGCTGGGTGAACAGTCAGTTCTCCTGTATGGACTCAGAAGGAGGTGGCAGGTCAGAGGGTGAGGGGCACCAGACTCATCTTAACCCTGTGTGGCCTTGGCTTCCAGGGATGCTGCCAGGACTCATCTGATGGACCCCTCTGACACAGTGATGCCTCAGAGACAACCAGAAACAGGGGGACACTCCTGCTCCCTCCCTGTCCCACCTCTGTGAGTTGCCCTACCGTCCTCCAGCCCTCATCACTGATGCCAGAGCTGGTTATGTCCTGGAAGAGGGTGCCAGATTCACCCAGAGCCTGGGTGGTCAACTGCGTCCTGCCCAGGGCTCAGCTTTCCTGGGATCCTAAGTTCTCTGATGTCACCTCAGGTCCCATGACATGCCCCGCCCCACCAGGAGGGACCTTGTCCTCCAAGCTTTAGTTTTTTCCTATAGGGTGTGGATCACTGGTCACTGGTAGCAGGTGGCAGGGGTGATGGCAAGCCTCGGAGGTTGGGCGAAGGCTGTGAGAGGGAGCCCCACTCTGCCCATACGGCCAGCTCTGGGTGAGGGTGCTGTGAGTCACCTCTCCCAGGTCTCAGTGGCAAGAGAGGGCGGCAGCAGAACATGGGGCGTGTGGGTGTGGAGATTGTTGGGAACTGGGGTTCACACCCCAGATGTTCCCGTCTTCTGAGAAGTGGGTGGCTGATAGGCTCTATAGGCGGCATCGGGTGTGCAGCTGTGGGAGAGTGTGGTTTGGGGGTGTGAGCGTGGGAGTGTGGGATCAGGTGTGGCACGTGCTAGGGTGTACGTGTGACATTCCAAGAACTGTGTCGTGTTAGAGCTGAGGGGACCTGTATCAGGAAGGAAGGTGCTGCCTGGGGGTGGGGTGGGGTAGGGGCAGCGTGGGAGCGTGTGATAGCCAGGGGCTATCGGTGTCAGGGAAGGACTGCACCGAGTATGACACTGGGCCTGTGGCTCGAGGAGTGAGTGGAGGTCAGGGTGCAGAATGACCACAAAATTACAAGGTGCCTCGATCTCGCTGTATTTTAATTTAACCTCAGCCTCTGCCAGAGTTTAGGCTACTGTGAGGAGTGGGTGCAGAATTCAGGGCCTCTTGTTCTCACCCCGGCTGCTGATAATCATTTGAATGAGGACATCTTGGGAAGAGGGAGATTCGCCACCCTTAGCAACCATACCCTGAAGGTTGGGTTTTGTTGGGTGGGGTGCAGGGGGTGCCGAGGTGGGTGTAGGGGCTGCACCCAGCCTGGCCTCTTGTGTCTGTGTGTGAACAAGACCGAGAGGGCGGTATTTTGGGGCTGGTGTATCCTTTCATTTCTAGTGTGCTGTGTCTGTTGTGTTTGTGTATGTATGCCTATAAGCAATGCCATTCTATTTTATTTATTTATTTATTTATTCATTCTTTCCTGGAGGAACAGGCCATAGTTTTACGTTTTTTTGGTGGTACCAAAGATTGAACTCGGGACTTCACTCTCACCAGGCAGGCACTTATGCCACTGAGCTGTATCCCCAGCCCAAAGGCCATAGTTTAAAATGACCCAGATAAAACATCTCTTCAAGAGCCAGTTTCAACAGTCCCTGGATAAGTATGTACTTGCCTTCCATGTACTGTCATTTTATTTAAAAAAAATTTCCATGCATTGTCTTAAGCACAAAATATGTCTTCTTATAATAATTTATTTCTTATAAGATGAATAATTTGGATCAAACACTTTTATAAGTGTTATCTGACAGCAGTATTTACTTCCTCATTTGTTACCGTTCTTCCCCAGTGGGTTATAATTTCTTTTTTTTATCTTTTTTTAAAGATTTATTTATTTATTTATTATTTTTTTTCTTGTTTCAGAACCTTTGTTTGTTTATTCACTCATTTTTATGGCCGGCTCAGCCTGCCCTGAAGGCAGGGCTGGCGCAGCATGTGGTGGCGGGGATCGAACCGCGGTCCCTAAAGCCGCCCAAGCTTTCCCAAGCAGGCGCTTTAGACCACTGAGCCATCCCGCCGGGCCCCGGGTTATAATTTCTTTTCACAGTCCAGAAGTTAGCATTTTAGCTGGACGTGGTGGTGCACGCCTGTAATCCCAGCACTCGGGAGGCTGAGGCAGGAGGATCAGTGTGAGTTCGAGACCAGACTGGGCTACAAAAGTGAGCTAAGGGGAGCCTTAGCTGCATAGCGACACCCTATCTCAAAAAGAGAAAACAACAACAAAACAAAACAAAATAAAGCAAAACAGAAACCCTCAGAAGTTAGCGTTTTACCACTGAGCCACATTCCTGCCTGTGGGGTATAATGCTGGAGAGCAGTGATTAGGTCGCTGTCCCTCACCACTGTCTTCTCAGGGCCTGCAGCAGTGCTGAGCAGGAGAGGCACTGAGAACTCGTATATAAGGCTCGGTAGTTGGCGGAAGTGAAAGGGAAAGCACTTCCGAGAATATGCCATTGAGGGAGAGACTTGCAGGGTAAGGATTAACCAGATGGAGAATGGGCGGGCACTGCTAAGTGGCATGGAGAGTGTGTACAAAGGTCCTGCGGTAGGAAGGGGCAGAGTGCACTCTGACAGGTGGTTGTGCAGCTGGAGTGCCGTGTGCATGCGAGTGTGTGGATGTGGGTGTGTGTGAGTGTGCATATGTGTGCATGCCTCCTCTGTCACAAGAATGGATTTTGAACTTAGTATAGAGGTCTTATTTTTTTTTTCTTTTGTGGCCAGTTCTGTCCACTCTGGGGGCAAGGCCAGTGTGGTCCCTGCTGTCCCTTCATGCTTGCCTAAGCTTGCCTAAGCAGGTGCTTTAGACCACTGAGCTATCTCAA
>PVJA010000535.1:0-104557 GCA_004027025.1 Myocastor coypus | reverse complement strand
TTGGGCAAAGGGGTGGTAGCTTGGTGGTGGAGCTCCAAGGACAGTGAAGAGAGAGGACCAGCAGGATTCTAGTGACAGCTGCAGCGGGCCTGGGAGGGAGAGGAGGCGCTCAAGTGGCTCTGAGACTCGGCGTGGGCTACAATGCCACTTACAGGATGGAGAATTGAGTGCCTTTGGGTCCAGTCACTTTGCTAAGCCCGTCCTGACCCCAGTTAATGTTTGTAGGCCTTGGGGGAGGTCTCTGATAATCTGCACACAGACAGTGGAGGTCAGAGTGCACAAACCTTTGCAGCAGGCCTCCATGGCCTGTACGGTAAAGGCCTTCTATCCAGCACTGGTGAGGTCTGCTGTTGGCTACTTGGCAAGTGGACCATCGGGCTGGGCAGGGAGCTCAGCGCTAAAGTGCTTGCTTGGCATGTGCAAGGCCCTGGGTTCAGTCCCAGTGCCTCAAAAAGAAAGAAAGAAAAGAAAAAAGAAAAAAAAGGAAGATGAGGTAGGATCGTACAAAATTGAAACCTATTCAGTGCACATATTTCATTTTAATTAGAGAGCACAGTATTTGCCAGCCTTGATATACATGAAGGCCTCCCCAAGCACAGGCCCTCCTGAACCCTGAGCTGTCCTCTTGCATAAACCACCTCCTGGCATTCTGGCTTCTTTGGTTCCAGCTTGTTTGTTTATTTAATTTATTTATTATTGTGGAGTGAAAGCTTCTGATAGAACCCGCTGCCCGCCCGCCGGTCTGCCTCTCTCCTCTCTACCTAACTCAATTTCTCCAGCACTTTGTTGGCACCAAGCTCTCCCAAAACATTCAACTTGTATTAAGACCAAATAAATAAGTAAATAAATAAATAAATAAATAAATAAATAAAATTAAATTAAAAATAAAAAAGGAAG
The DNA here is from genome assembly GCA_004027025.1 of Myocastor coypus. Taxonomy (NCBI): domain Eukaryota; kingdom Metazoa; phylum Chordata; class Mammalia; order Rodentia; family Myocastoridae; genus Myocastor; species Myocastor coypus. The sequence continues at coordinate 103,660 of PVJA010000535.1, read as the reverse complement.
CTTTTCACCACCATGTTTCTTTCTTTTTCTTTTTCTTTTTTAGAATTTTTAAATTTTATTTAATTTTTTTCTTGTTTCAGAACTTTTATTTGTTTGTTTATTTATTTTTATGGCTGGCTCAGCCTGCCCTGAGGGCAGGACTGGCAGAGCATGTGGTGCCGGGGATCGAACTGCAGTCCCTGCAGCTGCTTGCAGGCGCTTTAGACCACTGAGCCATCCTGCCGGGCCCCTTCACCATCATGTTTCATTTTCCTTGCTTTGTGTCATTTTAAAAATTAAATTGCATAATGACAATAACAAGAATGACTGGCCAACAGGTTAGGGGACAGGCGCGGTGACTCTTTGGACATACTTGGTTGACCTGGGGAGCAGAAACGGGCAGCACCTGGGTGGCCGTGGCTCACATCCCCTTCCAGTTGGGCCTGGGTCTGCAGCCTGGGGGGGTGGGATCAGGGGTCCCTGGTGGGCCCCTGGGAAGTCATTGCCAGGAGACAGGGTAGGCAATGTGGGGATGTCCCGATGATGCTCGATAGCTCTTTCACACATATTTGGGGCCCTCTGTGATCCACATGGGCTCCTATCAGTATTATATTTTAGTTTTTTTTTTGTTTTGTTTTTACAATCCACGCAAGTGTTTATTTGTCATGAGAATCTAGGTATTCCTTAGCCCACATACTCATGTTTCATAGTTCAGGAACACTGGTCAGTGACAAACGTCCATGGAACTCAATCCAAAGAAACCTTTTTATTCCTACATCACTTTGCACTCTAAAAGACGCCAGCCTTCCTCATTTCTTCAAAATCTTTCACGGAATCATAATTCCTGTAGAAATCTGCATAAGCCTTCTTTCTTGGTTCGGCCACGCCAGACTTATACAGAGCTGCAGCCCCCAGAGAGACAACGAATGCTCCAACACTATGAATCTGCAGGCGCCTGGCCAGAAACCCCTGCATCTGGGGTTTTGCCAACGCACCGGAACTCATGGTCATTACTGTCCTCGACACCAACGTCCTTCCCGGCTCCTATCCGTATTTTAAGTGTTGAGCACTGGCTAGGTTTAAAGATGACATATTGTGCTTAAATGATTAGATCTATGGTTAGTTTGTTTATTTATTTTTATGGCCGGCTCAGCCTGCCCTGAGGGCGGGGCTGGCGCAGCATGTGGTTCCAGGGATCAAACCCAGGTCCTTGCAGCCTCCTGCAGGCGCTTTAGACCACTGAGCCATCCTGCTGGGCCCTAGATCTATGGTTAAATGAGCAAAATTAGAGTTCAGAGGTGGATACTCAGCACCTTACATTTGCCTGGAAAGCCAGGGCAGGGGTAGGGTGGGAGGTGGAGGCAGGGGTAGGAATCGAGTGACTTACCGTCGATGACGGTTCTTGGTCAGCCTCCGGACGGGTCTTGTGGGCTGGGTTTTGGCCCTCCAGGAACATCTGCCTTAGAGAAGGTGAAGATGAGCTTGCTAGAGCGGAAGTCTAGATCCAGATGTGGGGAAGCAATGGCCTTAGGATGGGGCTAATGGGGTGTGTCCTGGCCTTGGCCACAGGCGAGCAGGAGGATGCAGGGGCCCCTTGCTCCCTCTGGGAGGCCTGGCAGGAGCAGAGCACCCAACTAGGTGCCAATGGGATGTGGCCCTTGTGGGGTCAGAAAGCAGGGAGCTCTGACCAGGGAGTGGGATGAAGCCCAAGAGAAGGGGACAACTTGGGCACCACGGGAGAAGCTTGTTCGTAGGAGGAAGTGATGGGCAGAGACCAATGGTACTAGTGGCCAAGCGCATGAGAATCGAGGATGGAGCCAGGACTGAAATGCAGCCCAGGGCTCTGGCACAGGAAGCTGGGCAACCACTGGGTAGTGACCTGTGGAAGGGTCCTCAGGACTGGGAGGCAAGTAGACTTCCAGTGAGAGTCAGGACCGAAGGGAACCATGCCAGGGGACATGACATGACACCTTCCAGCCCTGCCAGCCTAAGTGGGAAGGAGGGGTCAGAACTGCTTGGGACAACAGACTGGGTGACTTGCTGGCAGTCCCCCTGAGTGTCCGCAGTGATGTGTGGCAAGCTGAGAGCAAGGCCACACAGGTGAGGCTCAGGGACGGATTTGAGTCCAGCATGACTGGGTGGTGGACCTACTGGGCTCTGAAGAGGGGGTTCAGACCAGCAGAGCAGTCGGGGTGGGGCAGTGCAGGTGCAGGGCGTGCGAGACAGGGAGCCCTTCTGCTAGGGGCTCCCTACAGGTGGGACTTGGGGGTCTAAAAATAGTGGGAGGGGTGCGGGGTGTGGAGTGCAGTGGTAGGGCACGTCCCTCCTGTGCTCCCTGGAGCTGCATAAAATAATCAAAACAAAACAATGGTGGACTGAGACCGAGTGAGAAAAGCTAGGAGGAGGCAGGTAGCGCTGTGACTTCTTACGCCGACTGTGGCTCCTCCGTGGTACTTGTGGCCGGTGACAGCTCAGAGTCATTATCAACCCCAGCGCGTTCCCCCAGTCTTTTGCTCAGTGTCAGAATCCCAAGTCTTGAGTGGCCAGCTGAGGCTCCCTCCTGAGACTACCCGAATGACAGCAGGCTGGGGGTCTTGTGGTAGGGGCCTCAGGGTTGGGGGACTGTCTCAGTGACTCTTCTCTCATTGCTGGGACAAATACCCAACACCCAAAATGAAGGAAGGAATGATTTATTTAGCTCACAGTTACTGGAGGTTTCAGTCCATACTCGGCTGGCTCCAAGTCTGAGTGGCACATGGCAGAGAGCAGCAGTTCATGGCAACAGGATAGGAACAAAATGGTGACAGAGGCAACTGACCAACCAGGGCAGCAGAGAGCAATAGAGGGTCTGTTTCTTTGTCACTCTTTATATTACATTCAGTGAGTTTGATCCCTGGTACACCAAAAAAAAAAATTATATATATATATATATATATATATATATATATATATATAGAGAGAGAGAGAGAGAGAGAGAGAGAGAGAGAGAGACCACACCCATAATCCCAGCACTACTCCCACCCATAATCCTCTCAGTACTAAAACGCATAATCCTAGTGGATCATGAGTCAAGTCTCAAACTCTAGAAGTCCCCGCCCCATGATTGCCTGAAGCTTTGGCGGGACAACTAGACATAAACCATAACAGGGACTGTACCTCTTCTGGGCCATCTTGTCAGAATTGGTAGAGAGGATGGGTCGTCGCCTTTCCACACTGTCATCCCCTCCCCCTCTCAGGGACTGGGAGAGAGGAGAGAGAGCTGCGTGGCTTCTGTCCCTGAGGGCTTTCAGTCTGATGGCAGCAGGAGTCAGGATAGGCACCAGGGATCATAGTGGCTGATGGGACCATTTCTGGTCCATCACAAGAGAAAAGGCATAGCCCCAAGAATATGTTTCCCATGACACTCCAGTCAGCCCAGCCAGAATATGTGAGCCATACCTATTTTAGAATTTTTCACTGGGCATAGTGGTGCATCTCGGTAATCCCAGCACTCAGAAGGTTGAGACAAGGAGGATCACTGTGAGCTGAAGGCCAGCCTGCACTACCTAGTGAGTTCAAGGCCAGCTTGAACTACATTGCAAGATCCTGTCTCAAAAACCAAACCAAACAAACAAAAATTTCCTAATTCCTAGGCACCAAATTGTAGAAGTAAAATGTAGTCTGTGGTAGAATGTTTGCCTAGCATGCCTGAGGCCCTGGGTTTAACCCTTAGCACTGTAAACAAAGTAAAATAAACAAGATAACTTGATGTTAGTATTTATTTAGCCTCATAAATAAAAAGTATCATCATTTCAACAGGCGATTCATGTATAAAAATGTGTTGATAATCCACATTAATTTTCATTTGAGGTCCTCATAATCTGGGTACACTCCATACTCTGAGAACATCTTCAGTCAGCCCTGGGCACTAGATGAGGTCTTGCCTTTCCTCGCTGTGTGCAGAGGAGTTGGAGGTGCCAGTGGGTGCCCAGGCTCCTGAAGCAATGCCATCCTCTGCTGGGAAAGGGGCTCTCGGGACACAGGGGCCATCTGCTATATGGGGAGGGCTCCCCGGCCTGCGGCTATGGTAAATATTAACAAAGCAGCGGGAGGCAGCCCAGGGAGGCCCCGGCTGCCAGAGTGAGGAATGAGATAATGCTGTGTACCTTAGATAGGGCTGCAGCCCGGCCTCGACTGACGGGCAGTGAAACATGGGCACAACTCCTGTTCCCAGGACCCGGATACCTCTTTGCTGCTGCCGCCACCCCTGGAGGGGCTTAGAACCTGCCTGCCTCAACGTGGCGCTTGCCTCCCTCCCTCTTTGCAAGGCCACACCTCACTTCTGCCAGGCCCTCCTGGTGGGTTCCCTCTTCACCTGGAGAGCCCTTACCCTCAATCCACTTGCCGTGGGCACAGCACCACCACGTGAAGGGCATAGGAAGGAAGGACACCCTAGACAGCAGGCCGCGTGACTCTTCCTCCTCAGGACCAGAGCGGCTCTGGCCCTCTCCTCTACCTAGAGGCAGGGCCTGAGAGCCGAAGGACAGCAGCCCAAGTCCTGGACAAACCTGCGCTTTTGGTTGGCTGTGCTCCAGCTCTCAGAAAGTTCTCTGTGACAAGGGAAAGGAAGAATGTCACTTGCATTTGCATAAACAAACTCTGGAAAAGGCACAGGAGAAACCGATGAGATTGCAGATGGTGGGGGGATGGGGGATGGGAGGCCCAGGGAGGAACATTCCCAAGGTTTATTACTTTGATATTTGAACTATGCAGACATATCTAATTTTAAAAATGGGAGGTGAAATTTTAACTATTTTTTTCCCTAGTAGGTGAGGAGGTGTTTTTCAGACTTTATGCGCCTGAACATTTAATTGAAATTTATCTGACATCCTCATGTGTGTATATTACTTTGTTTTTAAAAAAATGAATAGAAGTGAGAAAAAGAAAAAAAGTGCTTTCTGGCCAGAGTAAAACCTCTATATTGGGCCCGGCAGGATGGCTCAGTGGTCTAAAGCACCTGCTTACGAAAGCTTGGGCAGCTGCAGGGACTGTGGTTCGATCCCCGGCACCACATGCTGAGCCAGCCCTGCCCTCAGGGCAGGCTGAGCCAGCCATAAAAATAAATAAACAAACAAAAGTTCTGAAACAAGAATAAATAAATAAATAAATAAATAAATAAATAAATAAATAAATTCTTTAAAAACAAAAACAGCCGGGCGTGGTGGCGCACGCCTGTAATCCCAGCACTCGGGAGGCTGAGGCAGGAGGATCGGTGCGAGTTCGAGACCAGCCTGGGCTACAAAAGTGAGCTCAAGGCCAGCCTCAACTGCATAACGAGACCCTGTCTCAAAAAGACAAAAAAAAAAAAAAAAAAAAAAACAAATCTCTATATTTATCTGTTGGCTCTCATCTTTGTGGGGAGAATAACCTTCTGTTACTCGGACAGCCATCAAATTACTGGAGAGACACAGCCCCACCTTGGAGACCTCCAGACTGAGAGGAGAAGACCCAGACCTTCTCACACTGAGGTCCCCAGCCCAATTTCTGTGGCTAGGTGACACGAACAGGGATTCACATGCTTCACACACCACCTTCTACCCCCTGGCCTGCCGAAGTGCTCCTGCTCAAGGAAACGCGCTCGGTTCTCAGCCTGTTACTTGTGTCAACACCCGGCTACTTCCCAAGTGCCAGTCCCTGGTCCCCAGAAAGTGTTTGCATGTTCACTCCCCCTTAGAAAGCGCATGCCCGATGGCTCCCCCATGAGCCAGAGAGGTACTCTCTGTTGGCTGCTCAGACTTGGGGTGGGGCTGAGCCCTGGGGCCCTGCAGTCCAGTGGGGTAAACTCTGGAGAGCGAGGCGCCCCTCCAGAGCAGGAGGGGATGCATGGGAGGCCCCACTGTTTTCCTGAGCTCCCCAGGTCAGTGACCCAGCAAGGTCTAGGTGTGCTGGGTGGGGCAGGCGAGGGCAGGAGCTGCTTCCTTCTATACAGAGGGCACTGTCCTCGAGTCTGGAGCAGGCTGTGGTGGCCCAGCCCTCAGCTGTCCTCCTGCCTGTGCCCTACCTCTGGGGGCAGCTGGGGATGGGGCAACAGAGAGAGGCATCCTGTGGAGGGTTTTCAAGGACCGCCCCACTGAGGGTCAATATTTGTCCAGTTCTTGGGCTGGCGCAGTCTGTCACTGCCTGTGGCCCCTCGCATTCCGGCCATTGCACCCCTATCTCAGGAACGTGCTCATCGACTTGAGAGCCACACCTGGCACTGGCAGCAGTGGGTCGCACCCCCACCCTCATTCCCGGGCAGAAACTGGAGGCCCAGCTTGGGAGAGGGGGGACAGCCTGCACTGGCCTGGGTGCGGGGTGCCCCCCTAGGGTGAACCCCTGGCCTCATGCCCTGTACTCAAGGGAGAGGCGACAGAACCTCGCCCACTGCCCATCCAGATGTCCACTTACTGGAGATCCTTGCTAGAAAACACTCATTGAGCACTTATTGGGTGTCCAGAACGCAGGAGAATAAAAAACAAGAGACCCTTCCAAGGCCTTGCAGAAATGCATAATCAAATAGATTTTTTTTTCCCTCTGTCATGCATAAGACTTCATTTAAAGGAAAAAGAATGCACAACGTATCCTCATGTTCACTTGGAATTAGGTTCACACCCACCAGATGTGTGCAAATGCACAGCTGTCCCTTTCCATAGCTTATACACAACTCTAAATGCAAACCAATGCACAGTCTAAATGTACAGAAAACCATGCAACCCATGGGTTGTGGATGGAAGCCTATGGGCCAGCGATGTTCCTGGCTAGTGGTGTGAATGGGTGCTGTGCTGACTGCCAGAGCCCAGGGCCCTTTCTCACTCCTTTTTTTCTGTATTTAGGACAGAGTCTACAGGGTCTCACTACGTAGGTCGGACTCACAGTGATTCTCCTGTTTACAGCCTCCCAAGTACTAGGATTACAGGGCCACCACCATGCCCAGTCTCAATTGTTGTTCCCGTGTGTCCCAGAGGCGGGGCCGGCACGGTAAGCAGGGCATTGAACCCCAGTTGCTGTAGCTGACTAACCAGGTGCTTTAGTCCACTGAGCTAACTGGCCAGCCCCCCTTTCCCTTTTGAGAGGTCCAGGTTTCCCTGACCCAGTGCCTCATTTTCAGGTTAAGCCCATACCTGCTCTTTCCTCATTGGCCAGGACGAACTGTCCCAGAGGGGTCAAGGACATTTGGGTTAAACTGCATTTCCTGAGGTTATCTTGGAATTCAGACAGTTATAGGGGTAAGGGTGGAGGCGCTGAGGCAGAATATGAGGAGTCTGGTGAGGCATGCTCCCTTATAATCCCAGATTCCGATAGCTGAGGCAGGAGGATCCTTGCAACTTTGAGCCAGACTGGGCTATGTAGTGAGAGCCTGACTCAGAAGTCAAACCAAACCAAACCAAACCAAACCAAGCCAAGCCAACAAAAGAAAGAATTGACTTAGGGGCTGGGGAGATAGCTCAGCAGTGTCCGCCTGGCAAGCACAAGGACCTGAGTTCGATCCCCGGTATATGCCATTCTGACCACCCAAACTGGGCATGGTGGCTCCTGCCTGTAATCCCAGCTCAGGGGAGGCTGAGACAAGCGGATCGCTATGAGTCGAATCTGCATAGTAAGATTCTGTATCAAAGAAATATATAAATAATTGAAACGTTTTTAAAAGCAGACTTAAATTCAGTGAGGGTCTAGGTAGTTCTGCCTTCCCCTCCTCCTGATCTCTTGCCGTTTATCCATTACCTCATCTGCTTCTTATTCAAAGGTGGCAGAGTTGGCAGGGCAAGTTCATTCCAGGGCTCTTGAGGTTGTTTTTTTTCCCCCCTGACTCCTCGAGAGAAGGCATGAATTCTTAAATTTTACAAGGAAGAAATGCACTTACTTATTTCCTCATTTCTTCCTCTTTCTCCACAGAAAGTGACAGGCTTCACTATACTTTGCCTCTTCTGTGTGTTTTGTCCCGGAATGCTTTCACTAATGCTGCACAAAAGAATGAGTTGTGCCCCTCTTAACAGCAGTATAGCATTCCTTTTTAGGCTTAATTCACCCATCATTTGGTCTACCAAGCTTCTCTTGAGTTAGGTCAGCTTCTTCTCTAGCTTCTTTACACTGTGCCGCAACAACTCTGTATGCAGATCCATCCTCGTAGCAGGTGTCAGCACAGACGCAGTTTCTAGGCTTGGTATTGCTACTCAGAGGGAATATGTGTTTGTAATCTTGATTCATATTGCCAAATTATTCTCCAGAAAGATTTTAATAGTCTGACTTCCAGCGAATCATGGGTGTGATCACTTCCCTGCGGCCTGTCCAAGAAAGCATGTTATCACGTTTCTTTATTTTTGGCTTTCTGCCAATCTGATAGGTGAAAAATTGTATCTTATGGTTCTAATTTGGACATGCTTTTATTTACAGAGTGTCTAGCATTCTGTCAGGGAGCAAAGGATTCCCCAGGGCCCAGCTGTTGGGGGTCAGGGGACTCTGTACTGATCTTTGATTTCATAGCTGGCCAGAGAGACTCGGACTTCAACAGGAGAAACCATAACCATCTCCAGAGCCCAAGGTGCTCAGAAATGTGACCCCGGCTTCTCCCTTGTCCATTGGTGGGTGGTGGGGCTGACCTCAGCTCAGAGCATCCTGCCAGGAATCACCGGGTCCCTGGAACTTCACGCTGAGGGAGATGGTCCCTGGAGTCTCGCCTGCTCCATCAAAACCTCTGCCATGCTTCTAGGTTGGTCCCCTGGGGTGTGGAAGGCCTGTACAAGCAGTGGTGCCAATGACAGAATATGTGTGTTGGTCTGTTGGTCGTGCTGTGGCCACAGCCTCGCAATGCCTCTAGGTAGAAGGAGAAGTGGTTAATTATGTGAGATTTGCCCTATTCCTGCTCTGCATGATCCTGTCTTTTTCCGGAGCTAGAGGCCACCTGACCCTGGCATTGCTAGGCAGGGATTCTAGGTTCATGTAGGGACCTAGAGTCTCTGGGGTGGAGACATACAGCAGAAAGTGGCTTTTCAGACTGGGAGCTGAAGGAACTGACGCCTGCTTCTTTTCAGTATAGCTATGAGAACTAAGTCCCAGCTAAAAATCCTACCTGAGGCCCCCACTTGGTGGCTAGCAGAACCAGATGGGACATACAGTGTCTGCTGTCCTAGGCTGGACCTTATGAACCCTCTGTTCTAGGCCTCCACCAGCAGAGTGGTGCAGGTGGGGCAGCCCTAGGACAAGTCCTACACCCTCTGGCAGGACCCCAAAGGCCAAGTGGGCACGAGGTGTCCCGGCCCCATCAGCATGCCCAGATTCGTCTCCTGCCTGCTTCTAATTGCACCAGAGGATCAGAGTGAATCCCCGGCTCCTCCCTTTGTTCCCTCCTCCTCTAGACACGAGGGGTGGGCAGGTGGTGGCCCCGACATTCCCAGAAGTCAGCCTAATCCTTTTAGAAGATCTTAATGAATACCTCGGGGCCTGGCATCTCTGACAGCACATGGAATGTATGAGAAGCTCAGATCCAAGGTGCTAAGCCCCAGCCTAGCTACCCAGATGGGACTCCAGGAAAGAGGAACCCGGGAAAGAAGCCTGGAGCAGACATGGGACGCGTCCCCCAGCACTTCCTCATTGCCCTCTGGGGTGACCCTCACGCCTGCCTCCCACCTCCTACCTCCTCCATTGCTCTTCCTTCTGGAAATTCTCTCTCTGCCCCCCCCCATCTATATTCTAAGGCTTATGCGGTGGACTCTGCCCTCCTAGAACTCTCTCTGGGGGTAAGAAGAGGTCAAACTTGCTCCATAGAGCCAGGTTAGAATTTATTGAGCACCCAGTGTGTGTCAGTGGCTTAGGCTGGATCTGTGGAAAGAGGGATTTGAACATGAGTTGGTTTAGAAGGGGATCTCACAAAACACCAGGGAAGGGCTGGTGAGATGGCTCAGAGGTCTAAAGCATCTCCTTCAGCAAGCTTAGGCAACCACAAGGACTGAGGTTCAATCCCCAGCACCACATGCTGTGCCAGCGCCTTCCCTGGAGCAGGCTGAGCTGGCCATAACATAAAAAATAAAATAATTAAAAAACAAAAAACAAAAAACCACCAGGGAAGGGTGTGGAAGGGGGGCAAGGAAGGGACAGAAGCCAATATGATGTATGTCACTGAGCAGGAGACAGTTGTGGCCCCCTAGGGTTCGGTCACACTGGGGATCCCTGGAAGCCTGCACAGAAACCTGACTCCAAGACCCTTACCCAGGAGGCAAGGGGACCGGGCAGGGCAGCAGCGACAGGTGCTGCAGTCATTGGCTGAGGGATCCTAGGAAGGGGCACCATCTCCCCGGCCTTTGTGACCTGCACTGGGCCCCAAGTGTCTGCTGGTGAGGGCTGGGAGGAGATGGGTGCTGTGTCAGATCCCCCCCGAGCCACTGCACTTTGTGAGCATTCGGGGTCTGGCAGAGGACTGTAGTGCGGTGGGTGCCACCATGTCAGGGTCATGGCGGGTCGTGGCGGCTGAGAGGGGGTTCTGGGAAGCAGTACTTTGGAAGAGTAGGGCTGAGGGGGTAGATGGTGGCCAGTGTGCAAGCGGAGCCAGGGCACCCACAGATATTGTGGCAGCATGGCAGTGTCACTGCAGGCAGGGGGTACAGGCCCTGGGCTGCCGGCACCATCTCTACCCCAGCTCCTAGAAGGGTCAGCTCAAGTTCAAACTAATTTTTAGATAGCAACTAATCTTAATGTTAACAAGGAAAGGTGGGCTGATGTTGGGTTTGCAAACACAGGACCGTTCCCTCGTTGAGTGAGCCTCGGTAGGAATGCGTCATTGCTCCCAAGATCAGTGGCAGATCCGTGGCCTCAGAAGCCACCTACGGCAATGCAAGACGGCCATTGGAAACTTACTTCTGCTCATTTTCTTCTTTTAGTCTTCAAATAGTTTCTGTCATATTTTTATTTTATTTTATTTTTTTGCAGGACTGGGATTCAAACTGGTGACCTTTCACTTGCCAGGCAGGCATTTGTGCCACGGAGCTATCTCCCCAGTCCCTCTGGTGTATTTTTAAATAACAGTGCACATGTAACATTAGCATATGAGCACATTTATTTATTTATTTGTTGTATTTGGTACAGGGTCTTGCTATGCAGCCGGACTCATAGTGACCCTCCTGTTTCCAGCTTCCCCAGTGCTGGGGTTATAGGTGTGTGCCACCATGCCTGTACTCTGTGGCCAGCTCAGCAACCCAGGGGTGGGGCAGGTGCAGCATGTGGTACCAGGGATCAAACCCCATTCCCTGTGCTTGCCTAAGCAGGTGCTTAGTTCCTGAGCTATCTCGCTGGCCCACATGTGATTATTTATAAGTAAATAAATATACATATAGTGGCGCATATGTGACAGGCTGCTAAAACAAAAACAAAAACAAAAACAAAAATAAAAATAAACAACAACAACAAAAAAAACCTCTGAGCAGGGTCTCACTATATAGATCAGGCTGGTCTTGAACTCACTTGGTAGCCCAGACTGACCTCTAACTCACAGCAGTCCTCCTCCCTAAGCCTCCTGAGTCCGAAGGTGACAGGCACGTGCCACCATGCCTGGCTTTAAGTGGGTGCTTTGTTTGCCTGTTCTGTCCCTGGCTAGCCACCTCTTTGCAGACCTGAGGTCCCCAGGCTGGGGTGAGCCTGCCACTCACCATTTGTGTGGCTCCTGTGCTCTCTGACTCAGGGCCTCCTGCCACACCGCAGCTCCTGCTGTCCTTCTGGCACTCGCTAATTATCTCAGTCATCCTCCCCATCCCCGTGCTGAGCTGATGGAGGACACAAATAGAAATCTCAGTAGATGTGGAAAATTCCTACTGACAAAGCAAGAGCCTGTCACCTAGATTTGGGGGCCCCCATGAAGCCTGGGGTGGCCACCTGAATTTGAACCATTTCTGTTCCTTAATCAGGAGGGGTGGGTGGCTTTCCTTGTGGGTGTCCTGATCCAGGTCGAAGGAAGGTTCATCTATGCCTCTGTGTTGGTGGGGGAGAGCAGGGACAGCATGACCAGGCACTGTGGTGTCATTACCCCAGGCTGGGGATGTCTCCACGTGGACTGTTGGCTTTGCCTCCCAGATGCCCAGCTGGCCTGGACAGCTCCAGGGAAGGCCCAGGAAGGCCCACTTGGGCTCCCACACCTGAGCCTGTTAATGATTACCCTTGGGGAGGGCAAGGCCCTTGCAGACATCGCTAATGAGCCTGCTAAGTGACAGCTGGATCCTTTCCCCCTCACCTGCTCAGCGAAAACAAGGCCTGGCCAAGGGAGGACTTAACCCTTGGGGCTAGGAGCTTCCTGAGGACAGGGCTGCATGTCCACCTCTGATGCAGCTCCCCGAGACCCTGGAGCCTTCTGCAGTGTTGACCTATGACTTCCATGTCCAGAATCAATGCCTATATTTGCGACCCTCTCGGGGACCATCCTTGGGAGAAGCTACCCTGCTTAGCATTAGCTGGAAACGTCACTGTGTAGCACCCATGGCCCAAGCTGATGTAAATGTTCTAGGTCAGCAGGAGAAACCAGTAACTACACTGAAACTGCACATCTGAGCTGCTAGAGTTTAAAAATCTCATTTTAATGGGGTAACCACACAGGGCAGAGGTGGCTACTGGGCTCCACAGCGCAGGTCTATGGAGTTTCCTGGGGGGACTTGAATGGCAGCCTGAACATTTATGCCAAGCAGCCCTCCAGGCTGCCATGGTGATAGCCGCCCAGCCCACTTCTAGGCCTGTAGGGGCCCAAGGTCACCTTCCCCAGAGATGGCGCCTAGAGGGCCCGCTGGGCTGCCTCACCCCTCCCCAGCCCGCGAGGGGGCCCAGAGGAGCAGGGAGCTGGCCAGAAAGCACCTGTTTGTAGTGAGGATCCCTGGGACCTTCCTGGGATCCCCCTCCACAGGGCACGGGGCTGTCGCTGCCTGAAAGAGCGAGATTTATGGAAAATCCCCTCACACAACAGGCGGATTTTCCAAGCCTCATTGCTGCTCTGGCCTGAGCCTTCATTAAGGGGAACAGGGGACAATGGGGAAGGTGGGGGTGAGGCCCTGGGCCCCTTCAGCTCTCTATCATTCTGCACCCATAACTCCATCGTCGCCCCACCCCTTCCCATCCCTGCAAAAGGTCACTTTCTGTCCTTTTAATAATAAAGGCCCTGACTTCCCCAAGTCAGGCCTGCTGCTAGAGGGAAGACTCTGTCCTGCATTTCAAAAAGTCCTGTCCTGGGGCTTGGCTGTGCAGCTCCTATGTCTCAGGTCCCTTTTACGGGTCACCTAACTTCACCACAGGCTAGGCCCAGCTCCATGGGGCTTCTCTCCTTCTCCACAGTTATGACAACAACTCGAAGTTGTAAGGTCAAGTGCGCAATTTCCCAATAGCAAACCTTGATTAGAAGGAGAAAGCACAGACCGCTGGTCAGCAGGGTCTTACGGATGGGCAGTCCTGTCCCTTTCAGGGTACTTGCAGACAGGGCTGTGCCCCCCCCCCAACAGGTAGTACCAAGCCTGGACCAAAATCCCCACTGTGATAGCACCTGTGTTCGTGCCAACTGCCTTGACTTTGGCATCAGCACACTTATACTCAGGAAGCCCAAAGGAGCCCCTTCCTGGGCAGAGCCCTGCCTCAGCCAGGGCAGCCGGCATCTAAGAGTACATTGTAAGTCCCGTCCTGTTGCTAGCTTATTGGCCCCCTCTTCCTCTTCCTCCTTTTCTTCTTCCTCCTCCTTTCTTCTTTTTCCTTCCAATCCTTTCTCCTTCTCCTCCTGCTCCTTTCCCTCCTCCCCTCTTCTCCTTCATCTCAAGTTCCCCATCCAGAAAGCACCCAGCTGTGCATGCAGGAGCTCATGGGAATAGTCTTAAAGGTGCTGGCACGGAGGGCATCTTTCTGGGAGGGGGGGGCAGGAGAGAGAGGGACAAGGTGTCCCCAGGGTAGTCCAAGCTGGGCAGACCCTAGCATGGGACAGGCCCTTGCCTGTGCTGGGGACAGGAGGAGGCCAGGCATGGCTCACCAGGGTGAGTGGGTAAGCACAGCCAGTTCCCTTGAGTAGTGGGACGTCCAAGACCCAGGAGGTGGCCGTCCTTGTGGAGGGAGCGGCAAGAGCAGGAGGTGTTTATGGTTCTGCCTCTCCTGGGGGCAGCAGAGCAGGCCAAGTTTACAGTTGCCCGGAGCTTTATAAACACATTTCCGAGTGCATACGTATGTGAGTGTCAGTGCATGCGTATGTGCTGTGTGTGCGTGTGTGGGTGTGCACCCCACCATGCAGCCTCCATGCCCAGGACATGTTGGCTTGACCCCCCTCGCCAGCTGAGATGGCAGAGACAGGGGCTGGTGGCGGATGCTCTCCTGGGACTAGTGGTGCCTACCGAGGGGGCTGGGAAGCAGGCACATGGGGGACTCTGGGCCCACTGTGCATTCCATGTGCTAGAAGCCCTGGGAGGAGGAGCAAAGAGAGGAGTGTGCGTGCGTGCGTGCATGGGTGTCTGTGTCTGTGTCTGTGTCTGTGTCTATGTGTGGTCAGACAGCAGGGAGCATGAGACTTGCCACTCGAAACTGAGTGGGAGGTGGCTGAAGGGTTTCCAGCCCTGGAGACCCAGCTGGTGGTCAACAGAGAAGCACTGCAGGTCTTGTGGGGAGACCATGCCTATGACGATGCAACCCCTGTCCACCTGCGCATGGTTCCAGGTTTGTTCTGTTAGTGCCAGCCAGACAGTTGATGGCTGAGATAAAGAGTTAGCTACTCTGTATTAACATTTGTGAGGACAACAATATGCAGTGTCTCAACCATTGCGAATGTGCTACTAACATGTTTTGAGACTCTCATATTGTTATCTCTTATTAAAGGTAATAAAAATAAAAATTAAAAGTAAAATGAACATTTATGATAGGAAAGAAAGAAATGCATTTTTATGTGTTTCTGTACATAATATATGAGCTTTATTAAACTATCTGTAATTGTGAAAAAAAGAAAAGAGAAGAAAAGAAAAGAAAAGAAAGAGTTAGCCATAGCTAGGACCAGGCCTGGGGTCAGATGCTCGCCAAGAGCTATTTTCTTTGTGTAAAGTTTGGTCTTGAGGGAGTGACAGAAAGACAAGAACATTTGAGGACTTGAGAGGCATGGAGAGCTGTCCTGGCTCTGCTCACTTGAAGGCTAGGCCACTCTGGCCAGGGCTCCGGGCCTCTTAGAACATCTGACCTTTCTGCATGGCACGCTGCTTCGTGTTGTGTGTGAGGAGTTTGTGACTAGGTGTGTCAGGCTGGAACATGAGCCAAGTCTTCACTGGGGCATGACAGCCGGTTCACCCCCCACAGAGCTATAGGGTGAGCAGGCTTGAGGGGCAAATAGGGAGGGATTACAATGTGCCTCCTTAGCTTGGCTACTCACTGAAATCACCCTGAGGCCCAGCTTAGCCTCTAGTCTCCCCATCCTGGTCTTGAGGTATGAGGCACCCTGGGCATCCTCAGGGAATTCCAATGGCTCTCAAACTTGGGAGCCATGGGCTAAAAGTCCACATGATGGAGCTACAGAAATGAGCCTCTGCCAGCTCCCTGAGTGGAGAGAAACCGAGTCTGCTGGGCCCAGGCTCCCCTGAATGGATTGCTGCTCACGGGAGAGGGGAAGGGGCAGTGGAGGAGACTAGGGCAGACCTTTCTCCTCTCTCACACACCCCTGGCCCTTCGTTTGGGAAGTGGCTCTAAGTTACACATCATGGTCGTCTTTGGGGACCTGTGTGGGATAATGAGATGCAGTGTGGTGTGCATAGCAATGGCCACCATCCACCCAGAGATGTGGGATGGATATTGGGGTACAGGAGAGAAAAGCAGCAGAGTCCCCTGCATTGCCTGTGACAGCCTGAACCTAAGGGAGAGTGGACAGTGTAGCCATGGTTGAAGTGTAATCTCTGTCCCTGAGCAGGCTCTTTGGGCTCTCTCTGTTTCAAGTGCTGTCTTCCCACATAGCTTATCATATGTCTTGTTTTCTGCATTGGCAAGACCATGACACACCATCCTGGGAGAGGCCAGGTCTGCCTCTTGCTCTGCAGGATGGGGGGTTATATGGCTCCTGGGAGCTGCTCTTAGGGCTCCTGGCTGCTCCTGGCTCAGTTTTGGAGTCTTGGCCTTCCTGGGAAAGTGAGTTTCCTCGCGTCCTGTGAGTCTTTAAGGTTTGGAGCCTATGCAAATTGACAGGGAAAATTCCAGCAAGTGGGTTCCTTTGAAATGGAAGTGACATCTAGTGGTCTGAGAAAGAACTACCCAGCCAGCCCCCCAGCCCTGGGCCAGCCTGGGGGTACCTTCCCAGGTCCTTGTCCTTCTGGGCCACCATCCTGCTCATGGGGTCCAGTCCTCAACACAAGCAGGTAGTGACTCCCCTGGCCTAGTTGGGGGGACCTAGCCTGAGATGGGACACTCAGTGGAGCACCCCCCAGGCAGCACCAGCACACTTCCTCTCCCTGCTTTGTCAAAATTGCAGTGGGGTCTTGGTGAGGCCGTGGCCTTGGGCTTTGTGGCCAGGACTCTACAAGCCCTGTCCCCAGGGCTGCCCTCAGCAGTCTGCGGGCCTCAGTGCTGAATCATCGTACCAGTGGCTGAAGCGGCGGTTATGCAATGGCCCTGCCATGGCCCGGAGTCAGTGGGGGCCAGGCCACCTTTGCCACAGCATGGGGCCTCAGGGGTACCCAGGGCTCAGGAAGTGGCAGCCCAGGGCCTGGAAGGCCAGAACGAGGAAGAGCTCAGCAGGCTGTTCTCCAAGGTGCTTGACTTAGGAGCTGTGTCTGAGGGGAACACACTCCCATCCTCGGGTGGGACAAGAAACAGGGACACACTTGGACCTGGTGACCCTCTCAGTGCACCATAGTGTCCAGAGTGGAGGGGATGCAGAGCAGGGCTGGCTGAAAGGCCACAGGGCAGGCTTGGGGGTGAGTGGGGAGGGTGTGAGGGGCAGGGCCTTCCCGGCTGGCCAGGAGCTGTTTTCCCAGTGTTGACCCCAGGGTCTCAGGGCTGAGCAGGTAGAACGAGGGACCAGGAAGCCTGTGAGGGCAGCTGACATTGTCCTCAGCGTTTCTGAGGTGGAAAAATCCTCGCTTTACTTGGTCTTCTCTTCTTTTTCAAAGAGCTACGATAGCACCCACCACCCACAACATTGACAGCAGCAGGAACAGGAAACACTAGTGAATCTAGGTTCTCTCTTATTCTTGCAACTTTTTTGAAAGCTTCAAATGATCCCCAAACAAAGTAAAAACTCAAAATAAATCCACACAGAAATGTGAGTCTCCTTTTTGTCTTTTCTTCCAGCGGACCCTTTAGCTCCCTTTCTGGGAGCCCCTGGAGTTACTAGTTTCCTGTGTCTCCTTCTAAAGACAATTATATATATATATATATATATATATATATATATATATATATAGCCTTTCTCCCACACATGTGGGCACATCCATCCCTCTGCTGTGCCCCAGCCCTTTCTCCGCCACCCCGTGACAACCTGGAGACCACTGGATCTGAGGACCCAGAGCTGACTCACTCTTTTTCTCGGCTCCAGTGTATTCCCTTGAGCAGATGGTTCCAATGTTTATTTGGAAGATACTTCCAGACTGGGGAGGTTCCAGGCACGGACTTTGGGGGTGGATGCTTTCGTGTCCAGCCTTTGTACCCTGCCTTAGCACAAACCAGATGTTTAATATGGAGCCAGTTGCTTAATGTCTAAGTGACTCAGTTTCCTCACTTGTGGGCCAGAGAGAAAAGCAAGTATCTTCCCCAAGTGTTTTATGAGGATTTACTGGGATCATACTTGAGAAGGGATCTGCACAGTGCCTGGTATGCAGACAGTGCTCAATAAATATTAGCTACTGCTCCTAGGATTATTTTGCCAGATCCCTCCTGAGAGTCCCAGGCTATTTCCAGCATTTTATTATTATAAACAATGCTGGGGACACATATTCCTGTCCACACGTCACAGGGCCATTGTGGGAGTGTATCTGTAGGAAGGGAGTGGAATGGCCAGGTCAAAGGCCGTGTGCATTTTTAATTTGGAGTGCTGCTGTGGGTTGTCCCTCTCTGTCCAGGTGGTCCTGGCTACTCCATCTCAGCTATGTTTGAATCTGTTTCTCTGTAGTTTTGCCAACACACTGCAGGTTCCACTTGAAAACCAGCAGTGCTCATGTTTTTTTTTTTTTGGGGGGGGCACAGAAACCCACTCTGGGGTGTCTTTCTGAATTGCTACTCACCTGACACTCTCTTGAGGGAGAAGCTCTGCCCCCACTCCCTCATAGGAGCTGCAGGTCATGGAGGTGCTCACGACAGGTTTACACAGGGTTGGCAGCGGCCTTTTCTGGGGCCTGTGAGCGCATCCGAATTGCTAGTTAAACCTGATAATGCTTTAGATTACACGGCCCTCGCTATCTCATTCCCGAGGCCAAGGCTTGCTAGTCCCATTTACATCTTTTGTTCACACTGTATCACACTGAAGACAGTGCTCAGACAATGCTGGGGCTCGATGAGCTGGCATCATGGGAAGCCTGACTGCTCCACCTGGGATGAGAATTCTTGCAGTGGACCACCTACAAACCAGCCTCTCCCTTGCCCTCATGGGGAAAGAGCCGATGATAAAGAGCAAAGGTGAATGCTCCAATGAGACTGGTGAGCCTAAATCCGAAGGGTGAGGTTTCCTTTTCCAAAAGGAGCTCCCACCCAGTTAATTTTAGTTGATTTTCATTAATGAAAATCTTTAGTTGGCCTCCACAAGGCTGGAATCATTTGAAGGTGGCAGCTCTAAGCGGCTGCGTCTCTCCCACCCACAGCTTTTTCACGCCCAACTCTGCTACACACCCGGGCTCAGATTCTCCTTTCATGATTTACCCTGCCGCACTGTGGTGGACCCGGGCTTTCTAGGACTTCTGCGGGCTCCCCAGGCACAGCGGCATCAAAGCCTCCAGTGCCGCTTTCCTTTCCTGCGACCTTGTGGGATCTGACAAATGCCAAGGACTGTGCCTACGTGCAGTCTGGACTGAAGCCCCTCTGAGGTCAGTTGTCAGGTGAGGGTGCCCTTGAGGAAGGGCCAAATAGGGCTCTTTCCCTCCCATTGTTTAGTAAACTGTTTTTCCTTTCTAAAGACACATGCAAGAAAGTGTCCAAATTCTATGAAATATGATACAAGGTGATGTTTTCGTGGTACCTGTCAGCTGGGCCGAGATAGGAACAGGGCCAGCTTTCTGCAGCCTTACTTAGAGTCACTTCGCAGCTGCCCTTCCTGCCAGTGGCAGCCAATTCCTGGCCCTGACGGTCAGCATCACCAATGCTGGGACAGCAAATAAAGCCAGCCTTCATGCTCTTGATCACATCCGGTTTCTTTGGCTCACCATCCCGAAGCATGCCTGGTGCAAGTGCGGTTTGTTCATTCTTTGACTGTATGGTTTTTAATTCATTCTACTGGGAACCACTGGGCTGGTCCTAGGCCAGGGCTATGGCGAATAATGCTGCCGTAACACTCTTATCTGTGCCCTGTGGTGTGCCAAGGTACACACATCTGTCATTAACTTGGGACTGAGCTATGTGCCACAGGGCAGACGATGTCAATTTTCCAAAGTGGTGGGATTACTTTGTGTTCACGGGGCACAAGGGGAGGTGCAGCCCCTCCACATCCTCACCAACACCGTGATGGGTGGTTTTCATGTTGCCATTTGGGTGGCCAAAATTGCCTGCAGAAACAATAGATCTTTGTTATTGTATAATTGTAATATTTTTTGGAGACAAAGTCTTACTATGTAGTCCAGGCTGGCCTTGAGCCCATGACGACCCTCCTTCCTCAACCTCTTGAGTGCTGAGATTATGGGTCTGTACCATCCTGTCCAGCTATAAACTGCAGATTCTTTGATCATATTCCTGCTTCCAGCTTTTAAAAATTCCCCACATTGTATCATGAAACTTCCAAAATACACAGAAATTGGAAACACTGTACAGTGAACATTCCAATTAATGCTAACCATGCCATCTAACACATAATCAATATCTATTATAATCAGTGTAACCCATGTCTAACCATAAGCCCATCCCTTATCCAGCTCCCTCATGGAGGAGGAAGTGACATCCCACTACATTCTCATCTTAAGTATATATTCAACGATGAGCTAAATTTCTGCTGCATGTCACTCTGAGCCCAGCTTTAGAACACTTCTGTCTCCCAAAACATCTGCCTTCCACCATTAGTAACCAATTCCTGTTCCAGCCCCCAGTCTCAGACACCCATAGATTGATCTGCCTCTCCATGTAGTTTTGCCCCAAATTTTTGGAAATTTTATTTATTTTTTAAAGAATTTTTTATTTTATTTTATTTTGTTTTCTTGTTTCAGAACTTTTGTTTGTTTATTTATTTATTTTTATGGCCGGCTCAGCCTGCCCTGAGGGCAGGGCTGGTGCAGCATGTGGTGCCGGGGATCGAACCGCGGTCCCTGCAGTTGCCCAAGCTTTCCTAGGCAGGCGCTTTAGACCACTGAGCCATCCTGCCGGGTGGAAATGTTATATCAGATGGAATTGCAAAAGGTATGACATTGTTTACTATGCCTGGCTTCTTTCATGGAGCACATGCGTCTGAGATTTGTCTATGTTCTAGGCATGTGATTATCTTGTTATAGTGTTAATAAAAAGATCATAGTCTCACATAAGGAAAGGTGACCATTTATGGGGCAGCCTGTGGTGTGGAAAGAAGAAAGGATAGGATGAAACTAGAGACAGAAAATTGAAACACAGAGAGGCAGAGACAGACAAGGTGATATTCTTGTCGCTTCCATGTTGTCTTATGTCCAAATTCGTGATGGGTCTTCTCTATGGTGTTCTCAACCAGCTCTCTCTGAACTCTGGCAGACCTGGCCATTTTGCCTCCTCCTGCTCCAGAAGCTTGGTTTGGGGTTGGTGACTGTTCTGTGGGTGATGGAACCGGGGACCCTTATACAACCAAGTCCTGAGGACCCCAAATCCAGGTCCTCTGGTTTTGTCTCTGTTAGGGAAATGACTCTGAGGTGAGCCTGAGGACCATCAGCTGTGGTGCTAAGGCACAGCTGGGAGTGCCACTGTCACTAAGGAGCTCAGCCTGGGCCTGGGAAGCCAGGAGGCTCCCACCACTCGCAGCAGTGGCTAGGTCGCTTCTGGATGAGGAAGCTTGATCAACAGCCAGGCATGCGCCCCTTCCCCGAATCCTTCAGTCCCATTCGGACCCAATGTGTTCTCCCTGCACATGTTTCCAGGAAGGCTGGGTGGGGATTGGGGTGGGGTGGTTCCAGCTCTGTACCACCCATGTCCTCCTGTCTTCTTTTCCACACTACAATGACTTTCTTGAACCTGGATGACTCTAAAGGACACCATTGTCCACAAGGGCTGAGGCCCAGGGTTTCTATTCTCTAAAGCAGCATCTGCAGACCTGAGCCATGTGCGCTAAGCACAAACAGGAAGAAGTTTTTGGCTTGGCAGATGCGCAGCGGGGCCTGAGGCTCCACACAGCCTATGCATCCTCAGAGCATGCTCAGGCTGTAGACCTGGGACTTGCTCTGGGACCCACAGCTCTAGAGCTCTGTTCTGCCCTCCCAGGTCATGGCGCAAGGCTTCTCTTTTCCTGCCAGGGGCTGTGGGGTGGGATGAGGACAGAGGGTGTCTGCTGCTCTCCTTGCTCAAGCCCCCGGAAATGTGCAGACGGGCTAACCTTGACAGTGACAGCAGGAAGCTCATACTTTAGCTGCCTATGGTCAAAGGGCAGGATGAGGCCTCCTCATCTTCAGCTTATCATAGAGATAAAAGCCAGAGAAAGCCTAAGCATAAAAATAAGTAAGTGCTCCCATCAAAGAAGTCACTAGAAGCCACTAGGCTGGTTTAACTGCATAAACTTAATTTTGATTTTGGAAGTAACTCAAGTTAGAAGAATTCTGAGAGTCACACGGGTCAGACGAGATAGCAAGTGAAATTCATCTAGTAGGATTCCAGAGTCTTAGGTTCCATTCCATCCTGCGGTTAAGCCAGGCCTGATGAAAGGTCCTTCAAAGTTCTTTGCGTATTCACTGGGTATGGTGGCACATGCCTGTAATACCAGCACTAAGGAACCCAAGACAGGAGAATTATCACAAGTTCAAGGCCAGCCTGCACTACCTAGTGAGTTCAAGACCAGCCTGAACTATATAGTGAGCGTTGTTTTCCTCTTCTTCTTCTTCTTCTTCTTCTTCTTCTTCTTCTTCTTCTTCTTCTTCTTCTTCTTCTTCTTCTTCTTCTTCTTCTTCTTCTTTTCCGGGACCGAGGTTCAAACTCATGACCTTGCACTTGCCAGGTGGGCACTTGTGCCACAGAGCTATCTCCCAGCCCCTATAGTGAGAGCCTGTCTTTAAAAAAAGAAAAAAGCATGTGGCAGCTATCCTCATTTCCATTTTGCAGATAAGGAAACTGAGGCACATCAGTGAAATAATGGGACCAGGATTCCAATACAGATCATTTGACTCCAACTCAGACTTTATATCAGAGTAAGGTTTTTTCTTTTATTTTTTTTCTTGCTTGTTTGCTTGCTTTTCATCTTTCTTTTTCTTTCCTTCCATACTCCACTGCAGCTAAATGCTAGCTGCGATTTCCTGAGGAGCTTCCAGCCCTATCTCACACACATCAGGTTGGACAAAGCCCCAGGCCAGCTCTGTCGCTCAAGTGTCAGTTTCATTTACCTTGCTGGCTGTGCCAGAGGAAACCCAAAGATGCTATTGCCCGAAATGACAGATTTGGAAAGTGGATGCCTCCACAGCTATTTGCGCTGAAGACAGGACTGGTCAGAGAGGCCAAATCTGTGACTGCTTCTAATTGTTCCTCAGCACCTGGCTCAGTGTGTGTTTAAACAAGTGGGTACGCTGCTTGCTGTGTGTGTGTGTGTGTGTGTGTGTGTGTGTGTGTGGAGATCGGAGATGTGGCCACACCCAGTTGGCTTCCTCAGCCCAGCCTGGACAGATGGCCGATGGGTGAGGGGTGGTTTTGCCTCCATAGAGTCTGCAGATGGGCCCTGGGAAGGGAGACAGATCTAGCAGCAGACAGGAACCCTACTCCTCTTGGAGCTTTGTGGTCTGGGGATTATTCCAGACAAAGCTTATGGCTCTGTAAAAGAATTCAGGCAGGGAGTGAGATAGATTATTGATTAGATAGGGGCCTTTTGGTTTTGAAGTAGGAGAGGTAATGGAGATGGGGGAAGGAGATGGGGATGGGGATTCTTTGTGGGGTTTGGGTTGTTTCATTTTCTTCCAGGGTGAGGATCAAGCCTGAGGCACCCTGATGACGGGGCTTTGATGATTGGATGGCAGAGATAGGATGGTGATAGCATGGAGCGGTGGGAGTGCAGGAGGTGGGGGTAGGGGAGAGATGAGTATCAGCATGGTGGGCTGAGGAGCTCAGAACCAGTTGCATGATCCAGAGCCAGAGGGGGTCTGGACTGTGGCTCAGCTGTCTGCTCACTGCTGCTCCCAAAGGTCCCTGCCTGTCGAGGGTGCTTACTAGTGCTTACCACAGCCCAGCTGGGAGGCGTTCCCAGCTGTGATTTACAAGCCTGTTTCCTTAAGAGGCCTCTCTGCAAACCACCAGCAGCTGTGTGCTGATGTTGGCTGCAGAGGACACTCCAGGGCTCAGAAAAAGGGTGCTCAGTCCCGCATGGCCAGCTCTCAGCTCCACCCCAAAGAGAAGAGAGGCACCTGGCTCAATTATTCTATGCGGAGGAAAATCGGATTGTGATTTCTGTTTCCAGATGAGGTGGTGTGGGTCTTGGGAGTGAGCCTATGCCCAGGGTCACCTGGAGAAACACTGGCAGGGCAGCCTCAAAGCCACTGAGTCTTTGGGAGTGTGCCCATATACATGCCTCTGTGTGTGTGTGTGTGTGTGTGTGTGTGTGTGTGTGTGTGTGTGTGTATTACAGGGACAGGAGCAGACAGACTGCAGGACTCCTGGGCCAGCAGTTCCCCTGGTGGAACACCTCAGAGCCTCCGTTTCCTCTTCTGTAACTGGGGAGGCTCCTCAGATGGGAAGTGGTGAGCACAAGTGTGGGAAGTGTGTGGCTCAGGGGACAGAGGAGTGAGTCCCAGTGTTCCGTAGCACACAGCAGGGTGTGCATGGCTGACAGCAGTTGAGGATTTTGGTATGGTGGAGAGGATTTTTAATGTTCCCACTACAAAGAAACGATAAATGCCCAGTGTATACCTATGTCCCAGATCTGATCATGACATATGATATTCAGGGTCACACTTGCAACCCTAAACATGCAAAATAACTGTGTTGATGAAGGAGAAAAAGAGCTAAAATGGGAAGGCTCCAGTGTCTATCCTAGGGCTTGGGGAGGATTAGATAGATGACAGTGCTGTAAGCAATGATTCCCATTAGCATTAGGGTTTTTTGTTGTTGTTATTTTTGTTTTTTGGGTTTTGGGAGGCAGTGTCTGGCTATGTAGTTTAGGAGATTTTTTTTTTTTTTGCTGATTCAGGCTGCCTTATGGGTGGGTCTAGTGTGACTCGTGGAGTTTGGGACTGAACCGTGGTCTCCTGTGCCTGACTGAGTTTGCCCAAGCAGGTGCTTAAAGAACTGAGCTAAGCCCCCTGGCTATGTAGTTTATACTGGCCTTGAACTCTTTATTTAACCTAGGCTGGTATGAACTATGGCAGTCCTCCTTCCCCAGCCTCCTAAATCCTGGGATCATGGCAGCATTAGTTTGCTTGTTTGAGGCAGACCCTTGCTTTGTAGCTCAGGATGACTTCAAAAGCATCCTCCTGCCTCAGCCCCCTGAAGGCTAAACATCAATTTTCTTCCCAGAACTAATGCTGGGTGCGTGCCTTCCACCTATTTCCATGTGAGTGTGCACTGCGTGTGTGTACTGTGTGTGAATGGGCACAAACTTTTAGTCGAGTGTGTGCTCTGCAAATCCCAGCCAGGCAGACTTTGAGGACCTGCAGGGTTATCTGATCTTAGGGTATATCTGAGGCTGATTGGCGCTCCTGGGTAGGGAGCTGAAGGGGAGGTACCCAGAGACCCTTCAGGCTGCTCAGATGTTACCTTGGGAACTTGTGGGGCAGGGCAGGGCCAGCTCTGAGAGGCATGGGTGACACTGTGAAGTGACACCCAGGTTCTGTTTGTCAAGCATGGGGGTGATCACCAAGGGCTCAGGGACTCGCTGGGAGGCCCAGAGAGAGGAGAAGTCAGGCCTGAGTCTCCAGGCTCTGGAGGATGCTGCTACTCTCTCCCTTTGTGCTGGGCAGAAGCCTGAATACAAATCAAGTCCTTGGCCGGGCGTGGTGACTCACGCCTATAATCCCAGCACTTGGGAGGCTGAGGAAGGAGGATTGGTGCGAGTTCGAGACCAGCCTGGGCTACAAAAGTGAGCTCAAGGCCAGCCTGAACTGCATAGCAAGACCCTGTCTCAAAAAGACCAAAAAAAAAAAAAAAAAAAAAAAAAAAAAAAAAAAAAAAAAAAAAAATCAAGTCCTTGTGACCATTGTTGACACATGAATCTCACATGTCCCTGGGAATTTGGGGACCTGGGATGCAAACCCACTCCCCTGTGGGCATATTTCGTGAGAGCAACAAAGTGGAATCTCAGGGGGCCATAGGGTGATGAGGGCCTCCTTCAGGGCTGCTGTGACTTCTTGATCATGCTCAAAGGGATGAGATGTGCAGAGCTCCCCAAGGTCAAGGTCAAGGTCAAGCCCAGCTCCCCAGGCCTCCTGTGCATTACCTTGTATTACAGGCTGGAAATCTGGGGGCAGAGAGCATGCGCAGCTTGCTGAAGGTTACACAGACAACACTGGAGTCAGAACCTGGCCCAGCACCATCCGTATTCACTCTGATGTCTGATGTCAGAAGCACAGAAGCCCCTCTGGGCAAGCATCCTCCATGCACATGTGTGTGCGTATGCACACGCACGTGCACACCCCACCCACAATCTGCCTCGCACTCAATATGATATCATCACATTGATTTATATTTTGTCTCCTCCCTTGGCTAGAATGGTGCTCCCCATGGATGAAAATTCACTTTTTCCATTTACTTCATCGTGACCTTGTTGGCCTCTGAACACAGAAATGTGAAGTTCGTCTATCTATTTGTTCACAGGTCATCTCTTTCTGTGCCTCCGTAGCCCAGGCCCTGCTCTCCTAGGACCATTAGACTTGACCCAGCCCCCATGGAGCATGTGGCTTTGGGCCCTTTCTCCTGGTATCTAGTAGCTGACTGGAGATGGAGGTCACTAGAGTTGGGTACCACTGGCCCTGGGGATGGGGGGACTGGGGCAAAAGATATTGCACTTACGGATATGAGAGGAGCAGAGGGGACTGAGAGCAAGGGGCTGGGGGCTAGGCTCCAGCCCTGCCTGTGGTCAGAGTGGGCCAGCATGAAGAGCTTTGGTAAGAGACTTGTTTTTCTGGTCTGTGAGATGGGGGTGATGAGGTTAGTGCCTGGTATAGGGACCGGGATAGGGTGTAGAGGTGCCTCACATGAAGCCACCTGTCTGAAAGCCTCCTAGTCTGCTGGGGCCCGCAGAGTGTGCTGTCCCATCCTCCTAGCCCCCTCATTTCCCTAGCCACAGTGTCGAGAAGCAGGCTTGAGCCATAAGCCCCCACCCCAGCTTGTACCCTAATCCCCATGTGACTCGTGGCCACAGAGGTCACCCAGTTCCCTGTGCCTCCATTGACTAGTGTCCTCTGGGCTCTGTGTACTGTGGGTTTCCTGGCTGGGGCCCAGGCCGCTGCTCAGCTAGGGGCTGGGAGCAACAGGGAGTATGGTAGACCAGATTTTGCAAGCCTGAAATAGTTTACAGCCAGGCTGAGGCAGGGCGGAAGGAGAGCATGGCCCCAGGAATGTGGAAGGAATGCCCTGCTCCCCCAGGGAAGAAGCTTGCCTCAGGCCTGCCAGTGCCACTAGGCAGTGGAGCGGTGGGTAGTGGGGAGATGGTTGGGGTGCTGAGCTCTCCTAGGACTGGGGTGCTGCATGGTGGGCCGAGCCTTCCTCCGGGGAGACTCCTGGCTTAGTCTTGTCTGCCCACTCCATCTAGTCTCCTCTGCTGGTGTGGTGGTGGCACCAGGGACACTCTTTCCTCACTGTGTGTTTGGGAGGACAGGGTCATTTCAAGGCCTTCAGGTTTCTGCTATCACATTGGGTCGAGAATTCCTTGAAGCTACAAATTTCCCATCCAGTGGAAGCTTCTGTGGCTTCCCCTGGCTGGGGCAGCTGCTGACGCGGAGTGATGGAGGTGACCTTTACCCCATCCCGCAGATCCCAATAGAATCTCCTTCAGCCCGGCGGAAAAGGGGGAACTGCACTCCCATTCTGTGCATGGGGATAGCTGGGGCCCTTGCCCATGGGTCACCCAACTACTTAGTGCTGAGCCCTACAAACCTCCTACCAAGGTGTGCTCCCCTCTGCTCATGGCCTGGGGTATACCCCAGAAAGAGGTAGGTGTCAGGGGTTTTGGGGTGGACAGGCCACAGCGTGTTGGACCTCTGTCCACTAATGATACCTGCACATTCCTGCCAGCGGAACCATTCATCTTCTCTTTCAAGTTGGTCAGGTGGGTCAGGATGGGGGCTGGGCAGGGCCTGGGCCAAGGGAGCCAGGCAGACACAGAAGGATCTGGAAGGCCGACGCCGATCAAGGTTCCAGAATCCTCAGTACCCACTATAGCCCCAACTCCAATGTGAAAGACGCAAGTTACCAAAATGCTAGCTGGTCAGACTCCATCCTTCTTTGCAGGCAAGAGCTCTGCTTCCAATTCCCCCGTGTACTCCTAGGCCAGCCCTGTGGGTCAGTATGTGGTCAGGGTTGTGGACAATCCGTGCAGAGCTGGCTCAGTGCTTGAAGAGGATTAGGAGAGCCGAGATGAGGGTTTAAGGTTAGGCTTTGAATCAGCCAGTTTCTGGACTAGCGGGATTATGTTTTGGCTACGTAGGCTTAAAAGGAAGTCTGCACCCAGGACCAAAGGTGAATTTACCCCAGAAGTAGGGGACTAATCTGTATGTGGGCAGAATCAATCTGTACCTAGACCAAAGATCAGGCCATGCCCTCGACTAGGGATGAGTCTATACCTAGGATTAGGCATGTGTCTATATCCACTATCAAGGCTGAGGCTGAACTCATAATTAGGCTGTAATGAGGGGCAAGCATGTGTTTTGCATAGGAACTGAACCTAAAGCTTGGCTTCAGAAGGTGACCCCAGCCCACCTGACCATAAGGCAGAGAATGCAGCTTGCAGCTTAGAGGGGAAAGAGTTAGCTGACCCTGCATTTTGAGTGCACAGCTGCAGGAGTTGTTAGGGTAGAGGGGGCCCCTCACCCTTTGCATACTCAGCTTCAGCTTGAAGATCTACCAGGAGCAATGGCAAAACCCATAGAAATGGAACCTGGTGCCTAGCAAAGCCCCAGCCAGGGGGTCAGAGGTAGCATTGGCCAGTGCTGTGGCCCAGAAAGGGAGCAACTCCATGAACGGTGCTGCTGTTTACACTGCGCCTCTTGAAACTCATTCACCAACAGCTCATTCTGCAAACATTTCCTGAATACCTGCCATGCTTGAGGCCTGAGCTTCTCAAACTCAAGTGCAGGGAGGAATCACCAGGAAGCTGTACAGGAGGCTGACTCCAGGGCCTCCTGCCAGGGACTCCAGAGCAGGAAGGTGCATGGGGCCTGCCTGGGAAATGTACCCCAGCAGCACCCCCTGGCCACTCTACTGTGGTGGCTTTGGAACCCTACTTTGAGGATCTGTTGGGCTGGCAGGATGGCTCAGAGGTCTAAAGTGCCTGCTTAGGAAAGCTTAGGCAGCCCTAGGGACCACAGTTTGATCCCCGGCACCACATGCTACACCAGTCCCACCCTCAGGGCAGGCTGAGCCAGCCATTAAAAAAAAAAAAAGAGGATCTGTCTTCAGAAGGCTCACTAGGTGCAAACAGGGTTCCAGAAAATGTGCACCCTGTGTTTTGATGATGTCAGCAGCTGGGTGGCTCCACAGGCACCTGGACCGGTGGGTGGAAGATTTTCAAAGAAGTCCCAAGGAGACCGTGAGGAAGAGCAGAGTGTTTCTGGCTTGGTTTGGGCTGAAACTTTGCTTGTCTTATTACAAGAATTTGTGGAACTTCTAACTTCTAACTTCTGCCGAGCCTGGCAGGTAGAATTCAGACAAGCATGCAGAGATTAGCGCTGAGGACAGAGGTGTAAAGCAGAGCATAATTAATGCATTAAGTGAGGCAGAAGGAAAGAATGCATCTCAAAGTATTGAGGTCCAGACTAGGGTACGGAAGGACCAGTGCTGGGCGTCTCCAGGGCCCTGTCAGGAGTGCTCTCCCCGCCAGCTCCGACAGACACCAGTTTTGCCTGCCAGGGGTTTAGTGCAACTATGTAATATGTTCGAAATTTTCCAAATTGATTGCACCTTGAAGATTTCTGCAGATTTCTCCTCCTAGCCTGCCCTTGTCTCTGGGGAAGGAATCCTGAGGCTGACAGGTTGGGATGGCTTCAGTATTTCACTGAAGGTGGAAGCTCCTCCTGGGCTTGCTCCTAGAAGGTTCTACAATCTTTATCCCATTTCCGCCTTTCCTTTTTTAAGCTTCAGGGGCAGCATTAGTGCTGCCCAGGGTGAGGATGGGGTGGGCCCTATCTCAGGAGCTGGCAGAGGACACAGCCTTCCCCTGGTTCCCACAGTGCCACCTTCCACTCCTCCAGGCAGGCTGTGGACCACCTGGCGATTGTAGCAGGAAGTTTGTACCAGTTTAGTTCTCCTTGTTGGCTTCCAGCTAGTGTTTCCAGACAGGCCTTGGATTCCCTGGCTTCTCTGGTCTTCTACGGCTTTCCCTGCTTCCCTGGACACAACCATCCCTTCAGAGGCTTCTCTCCATAGTGCTTTTTTTTGCTTTCTATTGATTGATTGATTGATTGATTCATTCATTCATTCAACAAACAGTCAATAAACAGCCATCAGACTCCGTGTACAATGAGAGGGACTGGAATGGAGTTTACAGTATGGCCAGGTAGGCAGGCATGGCACAAGTATGCCAAAGGCTGGAGGTGGATGCAGGAGGTGTTGGGTATGAAAGACCCAATGGAGTCTTCATGAGGGAGATGACATTTTACCTGAGTATTAAGGTAGAAAAGGAAGCCGTGGACGGGGGGAGTCTAGGCAGAGAGAGAGGTTGAACTAAAGCCTGCAGGCAGAAGGCACAGGGAGGGCTGGTTCAGAGACTACCTGCCTGGCTGGGCATGGTGGTGCATGCCTGCAATCCCAGCATTCGGGAGGCTGAGGCCAGAGGACCTATGCGAGTTTGAGCCCAGTCTGGGCTGCAAAGGGAGTTCAAGGCCATTTTGCACTACATAGTGAGACTCTGCCTCAAAATGAAACAACACAACACAGCACAAAGCAAAACCAGAACAATACACAACAAAAACCCAGAAACTACCTGAGAGGGACTAGATTCCAAAGATCACTGTGGGGGGAGACCAGGAGCCAAGGAGCTGGGATAATGGGGAGCCGCAGACGGCTTCAGCCAGGAGAAAATGACCTGGTCAGACTTGCCGGCTCAGCGCTGTACAGGACCATCAGTGCTCAGTGTTCTTTTGGGTGGGCATGGGCTTGGGTCATCTTTCTCAGAAGAGTGCTCAGGGAAGGTAGGCTGCCCGCCCTGCAAGCTGGGAGTATCACGAGGCACCAGTGGTGACATTTTAAGAAGGCAGAAGGCTCCTAGTCAGATAGAACTGGGTTTGCTTCCTGCAGTCTGAGTTCTGGCTGTGCCCTGAACCTGCCCAAACCCTGCACCTGTCCAGGCCTCCCCAGCTCATCTGGAGAATGCACCCTGTCTCATCCTGGTGCCCAGGTGGTGGCGAGAGAGCAGGACAGTCTGTGTTGCAGTGCAGGGCAGGGCAGGGATGGGAGCTCATTCCAGGGACACAAGCAAGGGCCAGGGCCTGGTCTCCTTGCCTGGGGATCTGGCTGCCCAGGCAGCTGCCTGTGAGGTCTGATAACAGAGCCTGGGGGCAGGCATCACCCATAAACGGTCAGCCCTGGTTTTCTCCTCCTTCTCTGGTGCCTCAGCCCCACATGCCCTGTGGCTGGCCAGCCCTCTGGCCCTGAGCAGTGGTGGAGGAGAGGGGGCTGCCAGCTTTCTACAGACCTCACTTGTGCAAGACTATCTGCTTCCAAACAGCTGTAAACTACCAGCTCCTGGCAATTCCAAGCATTCCGGCCAGCAGGTGGCTGGGCAGCCATTGCTGGGGACAGTCAGGGCAGGACCTCGCCGGGTCTGCTAGCCAGGGAAATCTGGACTCATACCAGGGCCTGGTGGGTGGAAAGCTACTGGGAAGGGTCAGGGTCCTGAGTTCTAGTCCAACCCCTCCCTCAAACCACTGTGTGAGTGAGGCTGGTACGTCTCTTCGCTGGGCTTCAGCTGCCTGCCTTGAAGCCTCCCAGCTCAGGTGGGTCCAAGTGGCCTCTATGCTGGTGATGTGGGTCTGAGTCACCCTTACTTAGAGGCCCTGGAGAGGCTAGTGTGGCCTTCCTCAGCCTCCTCCACTTATTGGGGCCCAACTCCAGGTCCAAAGAGTAGGCCATAGGCCAGAGAACAAGTTGGAGGGGTGAATGAAAATGTGGTGAATGTCTGCACTGTTATTTCAAAATTTGTTACAGTAGGGCAGGTGAGATGGCTCAGTAGTCTAAAGTACCTACTTAGGCAAGCTTAGGCAACCACAGGGACTGTGGTTCAATCCCTGGTACCATACGTTGCGCCAGCCCCACCCCAGGGCAGGCTGAGCCGGCCATAATATAAAAATTTTTAAAAAAAGAATAAAATTTATTACAGTAAAAAAAAACAAACAAACAACTTATTGTGAGGAATCTCCCGCAAAGCACTCCCCCTTGTTTTAAGCACGATGGTCTCCATTGTTCTTCTCTCTCTCTCTTTCTTTTTAAAAGTTTTCAATTACTTTTAATAAGAAATATCAATATGATAGTTTCACTGTTCTTGTCTCTCTCTGAAGGAGTCTGGGTGTCCTCTTGTGAATGCCTCTAGCTGTGTGGGCATGGCTGCCTCGATGTCTTAAATCCATTCAAAGCATTTACCTTTGATGGAAGAACCATAAGTGCCAGTGCCAGATCTGGTGAATAAGGTGGACAAGGACACCACCATGTTTTATTTTATTTTTTATATTTTAGGGAAGGGCCTACAGGGCGTTCAGGGTCTCACTACTAGATTGGACTCAGGGTGATTTGCCTGTTTACAGCCTCCCAAGAGCTGGGATTACAGGTGCGCACCACCATGCCCAGTCTCAATTGCTCAGTGTGCCCCTGGGGTGGGGCTGGCATGGCAGGCCCGGGATCGAAACTCCAGACCCTGCATCATCATGTTTTATGAGCCTGTCTTTCTTTTCAAGGACACTTTACAGCAGCATTCACTGTATTTTTGATCATACCTTGTAAAGACACTTATGAAAGAGGACTTCCAGAACCTCTGTGGAAAGTGGCAAGAATGATGGGATGCATGTTTAACATGAGGGGGAATTTGGTAAGGCTGATTAATGGTATCATGTCTTTTCCTGAGATGAATTTTTAAAAATTTAAATATTCGCCATGTCTTTGGATTATACCTCATGTCTGTGGTTACGTATGACTTGTCTAAGAATCAGAAAGATCTTTCTGGATCTGACATGGAAGCCTCAATTTTCTGCTTCATTCATTCATTCATTCATTCATTGACTCATTCATTCAATAAAGTGAAGAATAAGCCTACTTTATTCGTGCGTCTGATGAAGACTGACCCCGCTCCATATCAGGCTGTGTCAAGGCTTGAGTCTGATGCTGAGACACACAAGCAGGCCCTCTTCCTTCCTGGGGAACATTGGTAGCCTGATCTATTTTCCAAAAACTAGTGGTAGCATCTTGCCTTCCAAAACCTAGGAAGGTGAAGGAGGCTGCTTGGACTTTGGGGAAACTGAACTCTTGAGGGAGGACAAGCACTTACCGTCCTCATTCATGCTCCAGGCTGAGTTGGGATAGCGCCCCTTGTCCTTAGTTCCCAGGCAGGGCCCTCTTGGGTCTGATCCCAAATGCAGGTAGGACCCATGGCCTCCTTCATGGGGTCCGTGGTGAAACACGATGCCCAGCCATGTGTGCAAAGGTTGTCAAGTGTTCAAGATGGTGACAGTGGAGGCTTGAACCCAGAGCAGGGTCTGTGAGTGTGATCCTTGAGTGATGGCACATGTCATATTCGTGGCCACCAAGCTGGCCCTGTCCCTAGGGGTGGAAGAGGGACACCCAATGCTATCACTCCTCTGGGGGGGTGGTCAGAGAACTTGGGGCTCACTGCTGAAAGGGTCTTGGCAACAGCAAAGCCTCATTATTCCCAAGATAAGAAAATACAACAGCGGGACAGCAGTGTGAGGCTCAGAAGGAAGAGGGACGGCAGATTCAGGGGTGCTGCCTTATTTTTCTAAAAGGATGCCTTGATGTGCCCCAAAAGTTCTTGGGGGCCCAAGGAGGGGCAGGAGGTAGGTGGCCAGCAGCAGAGGCTGCATGGGAGAGATAGTCAGGAGGGGGCACACCAGCTTCTACCACCTCATACAAAAGTGAGAACAAACAGCGCTTGCTGGGAGGAATTATGCGATTAAATGCTGATCCAGTACAAACGCTCAAGCCCCTTAGAACCGGAATGAACTGAAAGGGAGGAATTAAAGCTCCCAGCTTCTCATAGAGGCCTCTACCCCTCTGGTCCCTGGCCTGCCTCCTCGGGGAGCTAAGCTCTTGCCAGGAGAACACCCCTCCACTCAGCGGCAGGAACCACCTGACCCCTGACCCCTGACCTCTGGGGGCTCAGGCTCTGAGCCCGCTGGGTGGCCCAATTTGGAGCCAGAGCAGAGTCTGGCCTCTCACCTTCTGGTGTGAATGAGAAGGGGAAGCCCTTGCTCTTCTCTGGCTGCTCCAGGCTGGCCCCTTCCTGCGAAGGCAGTGGGAATTCGGGGACCCTTGGGTTCCTGCTGTCCACGTCAGCTCCCTGGCATTTCCAGCCCAGACCTTTGCTCCTAGTTCTATCTCTCTCTGGAACCCCTTATTCTGACTCTTTCTCCCTTTCTTAAGACCTGACCCTGGCAGAGCCCCTGAGTGTCTTCTATCAATGTGGCAGTTAACAGGACCCCAAGTTCCTGACCTCTCCCTGCAGGGGCTGACCTCAACTCTCAGTACCCAGTGCTGAGCAGAGGTCCAGCATTCCCTGGACCAGGGTCTACATGTGCACTAGGACCTGGTGGTGACTGTGGACACAAAGATGACAGAATCCCTAAAGTACATGTGCAGAGGGCAGAGGAGGGAAGATTTCTTACAGGATGATAGGAAAGTATAAAACTAGGGGATACGGGAGCAAGGAAGGGGAGACCTGAGGAGCGGCAGAAGGGAGAGGAGCCATCTGGGGGAGGGGACAAAGGGTGTAGGGGCTCAGAGACTCTGGGTGGGGCCAGGCTGGCTAGGGAAAGGATTTTAGGCCTTAGCCTGAGCTGAGCAATGCTATTAGAGGGGCTTAAGCACTGGGCAGTGACGATGAGATTTGCATTTCTAAAAGATCACTTTCACTGCTGTGTGGAGAGTGGATTAGAATGGCCAAGAGGCCATTGCTGCCTTGAGAGGAGGCAGAGAGGGACAAATTGAGAGATTTAGGCCTGGAGCTGACAGATTTGGAGATGGAACGCCTTGCTGAGAGAGAGGAAAGGGGGCCAGATTTCCACCTTGCTGGGGCAGTGGGTGCAGGAGACTCTCTGTGTGAGTGTGTGTGTGTGTGTGTGTGTGTGTGTTGGGCATCAGCAGGGGTCAGCGTCAGCTTCCCCTTCCTCAGGGCATCCTTGTCCCTGAGCCCCAGGGATGGGATGCGGGGCAAGGTTGCATATGCTCAGCCGTGTGCCTCTGTGGGCATGTCGTGGGCCTGTCTGTGTGGGTCGCAAAGACCCTCCCTGAGCCTATGGCACAGATGCACACATGCCCTCCAGCCCACAGATGTGGACGCAGGCCAGATGCACACATAGCCACACGCCAGGGAGACACAGAGCCTGTCTCTCATCATCAACTGCTTCCACGAGGACTCAGACCTACAGTTGCTGATGATAGCCAGCCTGCCGGGTGCTGGGTCAGGGCCAGGCATTCTCTTCAACAGTCACATGGGTTGCTCTTTGACCCTCATGACAGTCACAGGGGACATGCAAGCTGCTTCCACCTTAAAGATGAGGTGGGCAAGGCTTTGAGAGGCCAGGTCTCTTGCCTGAAGTCAGGCACACTGCAAGGAAGTGGCAGAGCAAGGTCCGGACCTGTGAAGCCTGGCTGCAGAGCCAGGGCTGTTGGTGACCACAGCATTTAGCTATTTAGCTCTGGTGCTCAGCTGTGCCGTGTCACACACAGCCACAGCAACACCCGAACACCGCCAGGTCACGTCAGCGTGCACATGCATGTATTAGGTATGTGTGACATGTGCATGTAGGCCCCTTCGTATGATACTGTATATACTTTGATGCAAATACAACCCATAAATAAATAAATAAATAAATAAATGCAAACAAATACAACCCAATTCTGGCCAACTCCCACAGAGACATTTAAGAGTATACACATGCACGTTCATGTGTATGAAGTATACACTCTTGGCTCACACGGATACACACATTATACACATGTGTGCTTATGCAATGTACGTATATGCAATAGCATATACACTTAGACAGTTATTATGGTTTATGTCTAGTTGTCCCCCCAAAGCCTCATGCAATCATGGGGCGAGGACTTCTATAGATTGAGACTTGACTCATGAGTCACTGGGATTATGTGTCTTAGTACTGTTTGGATTATGATCTGAGTACTGCTGGGACTATGGGAGTGGCCTAAGGCAGATAGGCTAAGGCAGAGAGCCTGAAGTAATTTAAAAAGAGAGACAGACTAACGCTGTTGCTCTGCTGCTGTGATTGGTTGGTTGCCTCTGTCACCATTTTGTTGCTGTTCTGCCGCCATGAACTGCTGGCCTCTGCCTTGGATCCAGCGGAGTATGGGCTGAAACCTCCAGTAACTGTGAGCTAAATAAACCTTTCCTTCCTTCACTTTGAGTGTCAG
The DNA here is from genome assembly GCA_004027025.1 of Myocastor coypus. Classification (NCBI taxonomy): domain Eukaryota; kingdom Metazoa; phylum Chordata; class Mammalia; order Rodentia; family Myocastoridae; genus Myocastor; species Myocastor coypus. The sequence goes on along the minus strand of PVJA010000535.1, from coordinate 67,606 downwards.
ATATTTGTCCCAGCAATGAGTACAAAGTAACTAAGACAGCAGTACATACTTGTGCACTCAGATACAGTACATAAATATACACAGACAGCACAAAAATGCAGGACACAGGTGTCACATACCCTTGTACCCTGCACACATGGACAGCATCATCCAGTCTACCCATGTACACTTGTATGTGTAAGAATGTGTATATGCAGCTCACATATCTATGTGTACTTCTTCAAATGCGTAGTATTCTCATATATGCAACTTGCAGGGGCACGTACTTGTACACACATGCACATGGATGCTGTGCGCACACACGCGCACACACGTGCACACACACACACACACGTAAGTTCTCACCTTTTCTTACATGGGGCAATTTATGGTCGGCCGGGCTCATGTCCGGTTCTCCCATTAACATTAATGAGCTGGTGTTACCCGGGTGTTCGTTGGGAAACCCTTGTCCTGCAGAGGCAGGGTGGGGGTGGCAGTGAGGCGGAAAGGACAGGGAGGCCACGGTCACAGAGGAACAGCTAATTATCTGGCTGACCAAGGTTTGATTGTTTTTCCCACGGCTTGCCCCACTGTCCCCAACTCAAGGCTGGGTTCTGGCCCTGGCCCTGGCTGCATCAGAGGGGGCTGGGGAAGGCCCAGGAGTAGGGCAAGAGAGGGGCAAGGGTGAAGGTGGGCAGTGACTGCCCTGAAATCAATATCATCCCTTTCCTGGCCTCTTCTCTAGAGCTGTCTGAGTTGCCTCCTGAAATAGGTTGAGAATTTCTAAATGTTTGTGTCTCTGCCGCCCTTTCCTCCCTGAAATTCTTGGCATGAACTTTGTAATAGAATCAAATTCAACATCTAAATTTCAGGAGCTTTTATGTGCTGGCCCAGGGGCCATATAAGAAGCCCCGTGCATGCATTATTGCCTCCAAGTCGCGCGCAGTCTGTTGGCCTGCCTCCCTCCTCAATCCGGCTCCTGCCACAACTTACTGACCATGCAGCATGGCTCTGTGCAGTTCTCATCCACACCCCTGCCCGGCAGTGGATGTAACTTTTCTAAGCAGAAGTGGGTGTGGAGTTCCATAAACTCAGAGAAATGCCTCCCAAACCTATGAGCACCACAAAAACACCGGGAAATGACAACTGTGGTAGTGTAAAAGAAAATACAGACTGCTTTCCCACCTCCTCCCCGGGGATGGGAGTTGTCCAAAGACTCCACTTGTCTGAATTCACAGCAGTCCCATGGAGGAGCAGGCAGGGGGCAGGCCCAGCCATTGCTGTCTCCGTGGTGTGGATGCCAAGGCTGAGATGGGGGAGGGTGCCCTCCGTGGTCCTGTGGCTGCAGGGAGCCAGGACCTAAAGGCTACATTTCCCAGTCACTTCTCAGCCAGTTGTGACATGTAGTGGGACTTCTGCCCACTACATGAAGCAAATTCAAACTACATGCTTCTAGGACCATGTGGCTTCCACTCCTGAGATGCCCACAGCTATCCTAGGGTAAAAACAGAGGACATGGTGCCCAGTCCCAGATCGAGGGTGTTGAAAGGCCATCTTGTCCTATAGGGCATTCCCGAGATGTAACCAGGTGCCCACTTAAGAGGATGGGTTAAAACCCGGGATGAGACACAGCTACCTGGCTGGTCGTCCTTGGGGGTGGTTCTCTAAACAGGACGAACTGAGTCCTGGAAGTCACTGAAGCACCAGGAGTCATCCGACACCCGTTTCCACCTCACTAAGCCAGATGGCATGGGCTCCAAATGGACTGGGATCCCAGAGAGTTCGGATCTGTGGGGGAGGAAATAGTGAGGATGTGGCATCATGGAGCCTGGCCCTGAGTTCCACAGCTGAGTGGCCATGCTGACCCTGGCCTTGAAGAACAGTCCTTCAGCATCTGTGCCTCTGGGTTCTCTTCTGTAGGCTGCAAGGCCTATCTCTTCCTGTAGGCCTGTCCTATCAGGACACACATGAGGAGCCCAGGGTGCCCTCACAGGTAGGAGGCACTCACTGCCCAAATGTAGCTATTGGGCACAGAGGACAGTGGCCATAGCTTGGCTCCAGAGATAGGGACTTAGGGGCTTGCCCTCCCTACCCCAAATCTGGCTTCCTGGATGTTGCTTTTTCTGGGATTCACTCCAACCAATGGAGCTCCTAAAACCTAGGGGATACCTAGGCACTTTCTCACTGCACCCGAAGGGCTCATGCCTGACAAAGCTGGGGCCTCTCATTACCAGTGTGCCCTGGTGTGTCCTTCAGCACAGAGACAGGCAGCACCCCACCTGGGGTGTCCTAGACAGAGACGTTCATTCTCCTTTCTGCTCGGCAGCTCAGCTGAGCCCGTGAGGGTGGTGTCGAGAAGACTGTTACTAGAACAAGTGACTCTGGGGAAGCCCAGCAGGATCTGGGTGGGGGTAAGACCCAGATGGAGCAAGGACTCTAGTCTTATCACTGGAGGCTTACTGTCCCCCACGGTGCCCTGAGTCCGCTCCCTGGGCTTCAGTCCCCTCCTATTCATGGCGGTGATCTTCCACCTGTCCACAATGGGACAGTCAACATCCCATCTCAGTGTGGCCGAGAAATACTTCTGTACCTGCAGTGCCAGTAGCTGAAGTTGCGTCCTTCATGAACTTGGCGTGGGCATGGATTGTGGGTGCTCATGAGACTAGGTGCTTTCCTGGTGGGCAGAAGGGCTTTGGATGCCAAACAACCGGGTTTCTCTGCCTGCCCAGCCCCTCCTCTAACCTCTCAGCTGTAAAAACACTACAGGAGCTGGGGTGGCACCTCCAAACTCTGCGGGGGCAGCAGGTTCTACGAGGGCCAGGGTGAAGCATGCTTGCCCACCAAATGTGCTGGTGTGGTGGTGTCATGCTCATCAGATCCCCAGCTCAGTTCCCTTGGGAAGATGATGTTGGGAATCCAGGATCCCAGGCTCGTGGGGGGGGGGGTGCCTAGAGACCCCAGGGTAGGCAGGGTGGCCAGGAATTTGAGGACAAACAGTGATCAGAACTTGGGAATGCAGAGTAGCTGTGGGAGGGGCTGCTATGAGCCTGTCCAGGCCATGACCCTGCCTTGGCTTCTCCCCAGCTCAGGGAGGACAGCAGGACTAGAGCACTCAGCACTGAGGTTCTTCCCTAGAGCCCCTTAGACAGGCTCCTGGGCTTGCCAAGAGTTCCTCACTGGCCTGGGATCTTTGGGGGAGAGCTGACCCCTAACCTCAGCAGGCCTGGTTCCCTCTATGTAAAGGTAAGGGGCTTTTGACCCCCAAACACTGAGTGTTGAGAAAATTGGGGTGAAGGGGGCTCCAGGGTGCATGGCCCTGTCACCTACCCTCTGAGCATGGTTCTTTCCTCTCCTTGATGCCAGACCTTGGGCCTCGCAATCCACAGGATAAAGATAAGGGACTTCTGCCCACTGCTGCAAGGGGTGTGGCTGCTCCTTGCTCCAGGTGAGGGGTGAGCACCTGGTGGGACCTGGATGGGGAGGGCAGGCGGAGGGCATGGGCCCCTCCTCTCCACCTCACTGAATGAGCACATGATTTAGTGTGGCCAGGAAATCCCGTTCAGCCTCTATTTCTCTGCTACTGCACGACGGGCTCATAACTCAGTTTTAAATGAGCCCAGGATTAGACACAGCTGCAGGAGCTGTTGGGGACACAGTTTGCATCTGACTATGCTGCCGTCTAGGCTGGGAATGGGAGTAGGACAGAGAGGGAGGATCCCCAAAACCTCTGGAGCAGAACTTTGGGGCTTTGTAGATGAGTGCTTGAACCCCCAGAGGGAGGGAGCTTCCGTTGTGTGGTGCCGCCAGGCCCCGGTGCCGCCAACAGGCAGCTTCAGGAAGGGAGGAAACTCGGGAAGCCTGTGCCTTGGTCTCACTTTTCACATATTGAATTTATTTGAAACAGAGCCTGCTTCTGAATTCTCGGGAGGCCTTCTTTAATGGGTGAGTGTTTCAGAACCCAAGGGCAGGGGAACTGGCTTGGAGAGGCCCCCCGAAACTTGCTCCACCAGGAGGAGGAGGAGGCTGAGGAAGCTGTCTTCAGGCCCAGAAAGAGGTCCTATGGAGCAGGAGGTGGCCCGCACCCATCCCCAGAGTTAGCATTCACATGCAGCAGCAAAGAGCAAAGACGTGGCAGTCTCAAGTTGCAGAGCTGTGGCAGGAAGTGGCTGCTTGGGGAAGGAAGGAAGGGGGCTCCCTGGCAGTGAAGGAAAGAGGTGTGTAGGGGCCGCTGTGGCCAGCTTACGGCAGATAGGACTCAGTGTCTGGAGCGGCTGCTGATATACCTGGCACGCTGAATGCAGCTGTCACAGCTGTCTGAGAGAAGAAGGGGTCTTCGGTGTAAGAGGTGATGCCTGGCGCTTCAGTAACAGTCTGCGAAGCTGCAGCTTGCTTAGTGCAGCCAGTCTGCTGAGTGACGGTCAACACGAGGTGTGTTTCACAGCATTTCACAGCGTGCCGTGGAGCACAATCGTGCACAACACCTTAGCACGAGGTTACACTCACATCACTGAAGGTCCTGTCACTTCAGATCATGGCTTCTTAACAAATGTCATCGGTGGTTATGAGCCTGAAACTGAGGTTCAAAGTTCTCAGTGGAAATCACCCGTTCCTTCCCCTCAGGGCATGATGGGACTTTTGCCCCAGGGATGATGGGAACTTGGCTCCAGGGCATGGTAGGAATTTTGTCCCGGGACAAAATTTGCCCATGGGTCCAGGTGTTTATTATTGAGTATTGGGTGTTCACCCTACAGACTGGCCTGAGTCCTTAGTGGACAGCTGTGCGTCTTCTTTGTGCCCCCCTGCTGACCAGGACTGTGTTTTCTGGGTTCCTTTCTGTTTCTTGGGCCCTTTCTTCTACCTGCTCAGAGGACGGACTTCCAGGAATCAGCCCCGCCTGTCTGGCTCCTGTCACCACTTTCACCTCCAGGTTGGCCTACAGACTGCCTCTCTCAGCCTCTCTCTCCTCTGTTGCCACCTTTGGCCCCTGACCAGACCTGTTCCCTGGAAGCCAGCCCGGCCACACTCCGGAGTCAGGTCCAGGCAGTGCAGCCCTTCTTGTGCAGCTGCTCCTGCTGTGAGGCTCCTAGCGGGTGCTGTGCTTCCCACCCAGCCCCAGGGCCCCTGACGAGCTGTCAGGGAGCTGTACAGTGCCCCCTCAGCTCCAGCACACCAAGAGGCCCACTCTATCTCCCGGCTTCCCGGGCCTGTGCCCCTTCTTCACAGCCCACAATTACAAGAGCACCCCTCTGCTCAGAGGATCCTTTCTCTGCTCCCCAGGAAGCACAGCCTGGGCCCCGTGGTAGCACTTCCTCAGATGCTTTTTTGGCCAGTGCCCAGTGCTAGGGATCCAAGCAAACCCTTGTAGATCAAGGTTCCCACGGCTGCAGATGTTCTTTTAAGGGCGATGGAGGGTAGCTGAGCACAGGGCCATTTAAAAGAATGCAAGGGGGTCGAGGGGATCAGTGTGGATGGTGGGGTGCAGATAGGAGCAAATGTATCCTCCAGGGGGGCCACTGGCACTGTCACAGATAGGGTACCCTCCCCAGTGATCACCCCAAGTCCACAAGGCCGCAGCTCACCTTTGCAGTGCTATCCTAGGCTGGAAAAGCCCCTTGCCACCTGCTATCCTGTGGCGGCTCCCACTGCTCACCCTGAGTCTGTGCCCCTGACACCCAGGCCCTTTCCATCAGGCACCCAGATGATGCCCTGGCCCTGGTCTCCTCCTGTACATAGCAAGTGCTCAGGGGCGAGATCCTGGGACGTGGTCCTTACACCGGGTCCTGTGGGATGACCTTTGGCTGAGTTACTCTGTCCCCACTAGGCCCCCAGTTTAGTAGCAATCTGTACCACTGCCCCCCCACCTGTGACATGTTGTGGCCATCTGTATCATGGTGACCCAGAGAAGGAAATCACTAGCCAGTGGAGCAGGGTGGCCACCCACAGCGCCAGCCTGAGTGTCCACTCTGTCCCTGCCCCCCAAGGGATGTCCCTCGTGGACTGGCTGGTGGCCCATGGCTCTGAGATGAACATGCTTTCTGTAGGCTGTGGCTGCAGAAGGCTGGGCCAGCGGTCCAGCCAGCCAGCACCCCAGGGACGCCAGCCCAGGCAGGGCAACCCCAGATCTGACCTCTGCCGCTTCCACCACTAGTCATTTTCCTCCTGGTCCTTGGTGGGAAGTCAGAACTTCCGGAATTTTGGTCCTCCAGCTCTCTTCCTGGGCTGAGAGGATGAGGTGCCCAGGCTGGGTGCTCAGCCCCACTCCTGCGATGCTGACGCCAAGTGACCTCCTCTGAGAGCGGCCAGGTCTGGCAGGAGTGGCTCGGCGTGCTGGTCGGCGGGAGAATGCTGCACCCAGGCTGGAGCCCAGCACGAACAGCTCCCTGTGCCTCCATCAGGCACCTTGGCGTGGGGTCCCCTCTCTGTCACTGTCACTCCTGACCAGGCTCAGTCCCCTGCGGGTTTCCTTGCTCTCCCACCTCCCCCACCAGTGCCTGTCTCGTGTGTTCCTTCCTTGTTCATTTGTTTCTCAGTCTGTTTAGTCATTCAACAAACCCGTCTAGGGGCTGGCCAAATAGCTCAGCGGATTAAAGCACCTGCTTTCAGGCGCACGGGGCCGGAGTTCGATTCCCCGCACCTGCAGTGCCACTCAGGTCCCAGCTCTGGCCCCACTCCCGGGGTGGCCCTGAGCCAGCGATAGAGACTGGGCATGGTGGCACACACCTATAATCTCAGCTCTTGGGAGGCTGTAGACAGGTGGATCACTACAAGTCCAAACTAGTAGTGAGAACCTGAACACCCTGTAGCCACTTCCCTAAAAATACAAAACAAACAAACAAACAAAAACCATCTAGACACAGTCAGGCTTATCCCTGGGCTCTGCGGGAATTGACCACAGAAGATGAGGATTCTTAATCTTTTTTTTTTTTTTTTTTTTTTTTTTTTTTTTTTTTTTTTTTTTTTTTTTTTTTTTTTTTTTTTTAGGGGTGGGGCAGAAATATTCTTGATGAATGATGAACGGTTTATTCCCTAGGATATACTACTCCGTTCCTCAGGAAACTGGCTATGTCACCAACCTGTGTTAGAAATTCCAAGATGCAGTCAGGCTGGGGAGGCAGACCTGAAGCCCAGAGCTAGACAGAGTGACAGCTTCTAAGTGGGTTTGGCCTCTGCTTAGACGCTTATTTCTTACCTTTAAAGGGGGGGGGGTGCTGATTGGACAGGCATAGTAGCACGCACCTATAATCTTGCAATCTACTTGGGAGGCCAGCCTGGGCAATGGAGCAACACCTTGTCTTAAATACATGCATAAATACTTAAATAGAAGAGCTGAGGTGTCGCTCATCAGTAATAGAGCACTGCCTTGTGCATGCTCACAGCCGTAGGTTCCACCCACAGTACTGTCAATAAAAATGAATGAAGGAATGAATGACTGAGTTAATTAATTAATGAGAGAGGGAGGGAGGAAAGGAGGAGATAATTGTACCGCTTCCCAGGGTTGCAGGAGAAAATAAGATAAACTCTAGGAAGTGCCTGGCAGAGGCTGATGTATATCGGAGGGTCATCTATGTGAATATGTGAATGCTCTTTCTCTACCGAATCCTGTGAGAGCCACAGTATTACCTGAAGGGCTTGGAGGAGAGGATCACACTTGAATGGATTCTGAAGGGTGAGTACGAGTTTCCAATAATCTCTGACTTTTAACTTAAATGTTCTGGGTCCGTAGTACCGGGGAACAGATGTGGTACTGGTAATCTTGCTCACCAGTAATGTCCCCACCTGTCCAGAGCCCTGCTCACGCCTTGTGTCCCTCTACATACCTTGCCTTTATCAGCTGAAAGGCCAGGGATACTCTAACTCCACTTTGCAGTGCTCAAAGGCCAGGGATACTCTAACTGCACTTTGTAGAAGAGGAAACTGATGCACGGATGGTTCGGAAGCTGGGGGTTAGGTTCCCATGCTTGCTTTGGCCTCTGTTCTGTGATGCTGCTTCTCGGGGTGCTCTACTGGCCTCTCCTGTGTCACTTCCAGGGGAATAAAGCTTCAGGAAGGAAATGGAATTCTGGAAAACAAGGACACCTCCTCGGACTTTGCAGTCAGACATAGCACAGGGTAGGGAGGGATGTCTGGGAGGTCCAGCTCCGAGGAACCAGGACAGCCAGGCTGGGGCTCTGTTTTGCGCATAGGAACCCTCACTTTAGGAAGGAACCTGTGTATAGGAAGCCTCAGCTTCCCCACGTGCAGGACGGGCACAGCCATTCCCATGGTGCAGCATGGCAGTAGGTCTGAAAAGCCCTATGTGCCCCCCACACCCTGTGCCCAGCCTGCCGATCTGCCCCCAAGGACAGCATGTGGCCCAAAAAGGACCTGGAGCAATGCTCTGGATGGAGCTCTTGTGCCGAGCTGCAGGCCTGGCCCACACGTCCCCAAGGCCTGGCCGTCAGAGCAGTGGCTGGCATTCATCAGTTTCCTTTTGTGAGCTGCACCCCACACCCCAAGCCAATGCCACCGAGGTCTGTGATGAATCCCTTTGTGAGGACCAGAGTCCCCAAGGGGAGCAATTTGTACACATCCAGGGCTTGGCAGAAGGTAAGCTCACTCTGTGTGGAAACCAGGGTGCTGAGGCCCCGAGCCCAGTGCAGACCACACTCAGAGGAGCTGGCAGCGTCCACTGCCCAGGACGCGTGGCAGGGAAGCAGCTTCTCTGTCTCCGGGGACAGCCAGGGCCTGGCCATGTCCCAGTTCAGGTTGGACATGGCCGTCCAGGCTCTTGAACAGAGCAGCACAGCTTCAGGGGCCCCCCTCACCCCCAGGACCTGCCAGGGCCCCATGCAGAGCAGCACAGGGCACTCGGCCAGTCCCTGCAGCGATCTGGCTTCCCCTGCTGTGGCCGTGAACTCTGACTGGGGACTAAGTGTGGTCTGCTTGGTCCAGGCCAGGCTGGGTAGGGGATGTAGCTAATGGGAGACAGAATCTGAACTTACCCAGCACCTTGTAGCTATGGGGAGTAGAAACAAGGTGTACAGCTCCAGTGGGGTCAGCGTGTGCTTAGAGCTCGGCTTGGAAGCTACCCTCCCCAGGGTGCTCTGTTTGGTGACTGTTTATTAAACATCTACTTTATGCCAGGCACCAGTCTAGGCTCGGGTAATGCAGTGTTGAAGACCATGCATGGAAGGCTCTCCTCAGGGGGCTGTCACCCTGGCAGGTAGAGGTAATCTGAAGCCCTACAGATGCAGAAACAAAGCTAGGCAAGGGAGGCAGAGAGCAGCAGGACATAAAGGCTATTTTACCCCTGAGTGGCAGGGAAGGCCTCTCTGAAGAGGTGACATTGACATTGACATTGAGCACGGCTGTGAGAGAAAGAGAAGCAGTCAGTGCAAAGGCCCTGGGGCAGGTATGCACTTGCTATGTGGCAGCAACGAGGACCTAGGCAGGGTGGCAGGGAAGTAGGTCCGTGAGTCACATTAAGGCCAGAGTGAAGAGGAGAGGGTGAGTGTGTTGACTATATCCTACTGGTCTCCTGCTGGTTGGTGTGCAGGGAATTCTGGGTAGAAAGTAAGGTCAGGGGTAGTTGGACCAGTGAGGAGGCCCTGCTATAGCCCTGGCAAGGATGATGGCAAGAAGCCCTGGGAGGAGGGGTGGACGGAGCACGCTCAGGTCCTGGGGTGCCGCTGCTCTAGCTATGTGACCCTGGGCAAGTTATCTAGCATCTCTGGACCTTGGAGCTCTCATCGGGAAAACAGGGCTGGCAATACCCCCGTGCGTGCGTGCGTGCGTGCGTGCGTGCGTGCGTGCGTGCGTGCGTGCGGCACGCTGGTGGTGCTCCTGCAGAGAGCAGGAGACGCACCTCGCCCGGCACTCAGCGGGGCTGATGAAGCAGCTGGTGCTTGTCTAGATCCCGGGGTACCCATTTTGCTTGAAACAAGGTGGAATAAACTAAGCTCAGAAAACCCGAGACCTAAGCGGTCACATGGCTCGGGCAGAGGCGCAGAGCTGCGTGAATGCCTTGGTGCCTCCTGCGCTGTGCCCCTGGGCAGAGCTGCCCTTCACCTTCTGTTTATTTGTTTGCCTTTTTCCCTGCACGGTGTCAGCTGAGACACGGGCCTGCAGGTCCCTTGGGCCCAGCACCCCCACCTCCAGGCTAATTGGGACCACATGTGAGCTTTGCTAGGGTCATCCGTTGGAGGGAGTAGCAACAGGGGATGAGCCTGAGGAGGGGACGCCAAGGAGGAAAGTGGAGTGTCGGTGGGCAGTGGTGGCCAGGACAATGCTGGGGACAAGTGCTGGCTCTGAGGGCAGCAAGGGGCATTTGCCTTCCATGGGGCCAAGCCTGGAGAGACTGCTGAGCTGAGCCTGGGGCTGGGAGCAGCCCTCCCAGGACAGCGAGGGTTGGATATCCAAGGCCAGCGAGGAAGTGACAGTCCCAAGGTCACACTGAGAGCGGCTGTGAGGCCCTGGGGTCTTCACCCCCTGTCCATCGCTCTGAGCACCTCTGGGGCCTGAGGCCCTTGCCTGGGCATTTGTTGCCTGGTTACCAGGAAGGCAGGGAGGTGGCGGCGCCCAGCTCAGGGTCACGGGGCCCGGGAGAACCAGTCCCTCTGCCACTGTTACCCCCTCAGGGTCACCTGTAAGATCACTTTCACTGCCTCTTAAACAGGATTGGGTTGCCCTGCCAACCTGGCAAGGTTATGGTGAGGATCGTGAACGGGGGCCCAGTTGCCTGAGGTCACATGGGGTGAACATGGGGATGGGAAGTGGGGGAGGCCCAGGTCCCCAGGTCCCCAGGTCCCCGGGTTCTAGGCTGAGCTCCTGCCCATGGGGTCAGCCCCCAGCTCCCCCAGTAGACTCCAGAATTTCCACAGGCCCTGGAACCCAGCCTCCTATGTACCCCAGAGCCTCACCAGGTGACAGCCTCTGCCTGGGATCCCCTCCCTACTGGAAGGCACTGAGGCCTGGCATGGCTGATACCCAAGAGGTGATGCCACAGCCCCCAATATGGCCACTGCTCACACACCACCCTGTGCTACCCCACATGCAGAGCCCCGACGCCACGTGGAAGGTCAGGGGTTCTGCCTGGGCAGGCCCTCAGGTGTCTCCTGAGAATGACCACAGGGTCTGACTTCCCACAGTGTCTTCTAGGCTAGTGGGTACTGAAGACAAGGGACCCAAACTAAAGGCTGGGCTGTGGCCTGGGAACTGGGAGGCCTGTGGGGGTCAGGAGACCCTGTTCTGTGGCCTCCAAGCTGTGGGCCCAGATGCCATCACCTCCCTTCTTGGTCCTCTTTGGTTGCCATTCGTACCACCCAGCTGGCCCAGGCTGCTTCTCTCCTTGTATCCCTCTACCCTTTGGCCACCTTACCTCAGCCCCACTCCAGAGTGGGGTTCACAGGTAAAAATAGCTCAGGTTTTTTTGAGCTCTCTATTGACTATTTTTATCAGTTGGTCCTAGCCGAGCGTGGCCGAAAAAAGGGAAAATCATACAGCTCTGCTGCCCAAGCCCCATGGAAATAGCAACAGGGTGGGCTATTTTTAACAAGATGAATACCCCTGTCCTCTGAGGTCTCCCCTGGCCCCAGCCCAGCCTCTTTGTCTCTCTGCCTGGACAGCAGATTTTAAAACATGCCACAGTCGCCAAACCACTAACTGCGCCCAGGACAGCGACGGAGGCTGCAGGAGCCAAGGGCCGTGGGGGGTATTTTTTTTTCCTTTTCCTTCTTTCCCTGAAGGAAATCACGCTCTTTTGTTTGAAAACTGCTTCCAAGTCAGTTTCTGAGGCCTTCCCTGGCTGTCCCACTCCCACGTAAATAGCAGAGTTTACCCTGTAACATGCGATCCTCTGGGCAGAGTGACCCAGCAGCCTGGTGTGGCTCGCTGCGTGTCCCGGGCCAGGCAGTGGCTGGGCAAGCGTACAGAGAAAACAAATGAATGCCAGGGTCCTGGAGCCAGGGGACAAGGAGATGGGGCAGCAGGCAGAGGCCTGAGAGGTTCCCTGTCACCTCTGGCCCCATGGGCAGAGTTCAGGTAAGCAAGGCATCCAGTGGTCTACAGAGGACACAAGGTCTACCTTCTGTCACTGTGTGTTAGAGCTGGCGGGCACCAGCCCCACGATGGGGCCAGGTAGGGAACCAAATCAGTGTCCTCTGGGGACCAGGAGGGGCCGGACTGGGCCAGGTGACCCAAGGTGTGGGGGATTGGACCCAAGAGTAAAAGTTACTCTGGTAGCTGTTTTCTTTGTGGCCAGGAAGGGAAAGAAAATAGAAACAAAGAGAGCCAGCTAGATAGCTCAGCAGAGTAAAGCCCCTGTTTAGGCAGATACAGGGGCCAAAGGATGGATCCCTGGCCTGCTGTGTTGGCCCTGCTCCTGGGGCATGCTGAGGCATTGATTGAGACTGGGTGTGTTGGCCCGAGCCTATAATCCCAGGGCTTGGGGGGCTGAAAAACAGGAAGGAGCAATACACGTCCAGTCTGTGTAGTGAAACCCTGTAAACCCCGTACTAAATACATAAAACAAAGTAATAAAATAAATACAAATCAGAACAAAAAATCTGTGTAATTCCTCTCCCTTCATAACACCTTTAAAAAAAGAGAAAAGATAAAACAAAAGAGTATAGAAACAAAAGCTACCATGAATCGAACACTCAGCAAGGGAGCGAAGACTGAAACATTGTATATCACACATATCATGACCGAAACATTGTATATCACACATATCATTACCAAAACATTGTATATCACACATATCATGACCGAAACATTGTATATCACACATATCATGACCGAAACATTGTATATCACACATGTCTTGAATGAAACATTGTATATCATGTGTATCCCAAATAAAGCATAGTATAACATGTATATATCATACATGGAATGTTGTACGTTGCATGTGTACCATGAACAAAACATTTTATATCCTACCTGGATCACATCTCACTTGCCCCGCAGTCCTGACTGGGTGGCAGTTCCTGGGGTTGGCCCGTGTCCCTGGTGGCCACACAGAAAGTCCCAAGAATGTTTTTGCCAGATGCCACCTGGAATGGGTGGAGACACCGATATCACCCTGGAAATGATGGTGCCGGCACTGATCTCAGACCCTGCATCCCCTCCTCCTGCTGCCCTGGACCCTTACTCAAGCCATTTTGCTACAGGTCAGAGGCTGTGGGCAGGGTGGGGTAGGAGACCCTGTGGAACCTCTGTGGCTGCATTGCTGCACCCTGGACGGAGCCTCCCCACCTCCCCATTTGTCTCTGGGCCTTTGTGCACACTGCAGCCTCCATCTGTCTCCTCCCCAGGTAACACGGGCAACCCCTCTGGGCCCTAACTGCCTGTGGTGACTGCCTGTTGCCTACTGCCTGGGGCAGTCGCCATGTCTGCTGCTTCTGCTCCCCAGGGCCCAGCACACTAGGGATACAAAAAGAAAGTGTGTTGAATGACTACAAAAGAGGCTGCAGCCATGAGGCATAGGAAGGAAAAACCCAGGGAAGGGAGCAGGGAAGGAGATAGAGGAAGGAAAGCTATCCCAGGCCAGGCCCGGGAGGCGTGGCTCAGGGTCGCTGAGAGGAGATAGAGGGGGCAAGAGCTGGGTTCTCTGCCTGGGCCCCAGGCAGAGCACATGGGTGTCTGACAGGGGGAGTGGCCGCCTGGCCTGGCTGCTTAGTAGCATCTATAGGTGTTTGCTGGTTACCTGGCCCCGTGGTGAACCCACAGCTGGCCTCCTAGGTGTCTGCACCCCAAGGAAATGGATTCACCTTCTCTGGATAGTGATGTCTGGCTGGCTGCCTGCTGTGGCCATGGCTGATACCTTCTTTAGAGGACATGACTAGACACTATGAGGTGCTTGATGCTCCTTGCACAGGAAGCTCTGAGGAGGAATGAGGGGTCCTCCTGGTCCCTGTGGCTGCAGCTCCTGGGCCCCACACAGGCTGGCTGCCTGCACACCACCCACCCCAGAGAGGCCTGAGCCAGAGGAAGGAGCTGGCCTGCGGCTACTGCCCGGCCTGGTAATGAATCGGCCCAGAGTTTGCCCGCCAGTCTGAATAGCTCTGCTTCTCAAAGGGGCCGTGACAAAGGCTGCATTGACATCGTCCACCAGACAAGGAGGGCCCTGGGGAGATGGCGGGAAGCGGCTGCGGATCTGTGACTCTCACTCAGGCTGCCTGGTGGGCTGGCTGGGCCTGCAGCCATCCGGGCTCTGGGGTGGAGTTGGAGGTGTCAGCAGAACTCCTTGGGGGTATCTGTGGCACAGGATGACCAGCAGAGTGGGGATAGGGGCTCAGGAGGGAGGAGCAGGGCGAGCTGCTGCAGGATACTTGGCTGCTGGGCTGGGAATTTGTGATGCAGCTGCCCTTGGCTGGAAACTACCTTCTCCTGGGTCCTTGGCAGCCGGGCTGTTCCCCAGATGTTCCAGGGTCCCCAGCCCAAGTAGATTGTGTGTCTCTGGAGCTTGGGGTCCCTATCATGGTCTGAGAGTCTCCGTGCCATATGGCAAAACAAGAAGCCCAGGGTGGGTACCCTTGTGCTCCATGCAGGCCTGGATTTGATTATGCCGTTTGCTCGGAGGTTATTAGGAACAGGGTTTTTCTGTGGAGTCAATTGGCTGTGCATATTTGACTTTCTGCGCCAAAAGCTGGTGCTGCAGAGCCTGATGATTTGCACCCCCACCTTCGGCCCGAAGTCATTCATGTATTGATTTAGCACACTTCGTGGGGGTAGGGGGGTGCCCAGCAACGGTCACATCTAGAGTCCAAGGGTAGCCTTCGCTTAGCCTGTGCCCCATCCACATGACTCAGAGATGGGTTGGGCTAGGGTTGTCCCCAGGGTTGACCTTTCCTAAATGAACTCCTGTAGACAGAGCATGGCTCCGTGGGGTGGCCTGTGCTTCCGTCCGCAGCCCTGCTTTCACGGATGCTCTCCAAATGCCAACTAGCATCTGCTGGGGCCTCACCCGTGGGCCTGCTGGCAGCACTGTGAAAATGTGTGTGTGGCCGTTTGTATGTGTGTGCATGCATATGTGTACCCAGCTGTGTGCACGTGTATGGTTGGGTGCATGTGCACACATGTATATACATGGCTGTGTGCATGTGGTGTGTCCACGTGTGGTCTCCTGCCTTTCCAGCAAGGGTATCAAGCAAGAAGCCCTCCATCATGTGAGGATAACAATAGCATCTCTATGGCAACCGCCTTTCTCTCCCTCACCTGAGTCCACACATCTGTGAAGTGATGAGGCTGGTGGGAGTGGCTAGCCACCCGGCTCTGGGAGGATGGAGTGGGTAAGTGCGGGAGACAGCAGGCGGGGCTTGCACACAGCGGACACTCACAGCGCTGTAGTATTTGTTATAGTAGCGATGATAGCAGCATTGCCCTTGGTGGCACTAACAGTGTCCTCAGCTGAACAGGGGCTTTAGGCCAAGGCTCTGGAAGCTGTGGGGCGTCACAGTGTGATCTAGGTGCTCCTGGGATGCTAGATGCAGGGAGCAGGAGGGAAGAGGGGGGTCCCAAAGGTTCCCGTCCTATGAGAGGGGACCCTGGGTTGTAAACAATGCCCCATGGCAGACGCGGTAGCTTGGACCTCACTTTCCTGTACCTTGGTCATTGGCTAAAGGCCACTTTGGGAAATGTCAGTGTCCAGGGGCTTCTGGCTCTGCAGGTAAAGCAGATCCCAGAGCTTGAGGGCAATCACCAAAGCAAGGGTGTTATGGTTTATGTCTAGTTATCTCCCCAAAGCCTCATGCAATCATGGGGCGGGGACTTCTAGAGTTCAAGACTTGACTCATGAGTCATTGGGATTATGTGTTTTAGTACTGATTAGTACTGATGAGCTCAGTCTGAGTACTGCTGGGAATTATAGGTGTGGCCTGAGGCAGATAGGCTAAGGCAGAGAGTCTGATGTAATTTAAAGAGAGACAGAGAGACAGACTGGCGCTGTTGCTCTGCTGCCCTGGTTTTCTGCCGCCTCTGTCCCCACTGTTGCTGTTCCGCCACCATGAACTGCTGCTCTCTGCCATGCGCCACTCAGCGTTGGGCCAGCTGAATATGGACTGAAACCTCCAGTAACTGTGAGCTAAATAAACTTTTCCTTCCTTCATTTTGGGTGTCTGGTATTTGTCCCAGCAAGGAGAGAAGAGTAACTAAGACAAGGGGCTCTGGGGACATCACAGAGGAGGGAGAGTGCTAAGGCTGAGGAAGAGGTCAGCTGCTCATGGCAGGCGCGAGAGGGTCCCACTGTCTCCTCCTCGTCTGAGCCTAGGCAGGGTCATCCTGGGGCCTGGGGGTCCTGTCAGACATAGAATCTCATAGATTTCTATAGGACAGTGCTATGGGTCTGGTCCCCAGGGCAGCCGGGCAGGGGACGTTGAGAGGGATGGGGACTCTAGGTGCAAGTGGCTTAGTGCCCTCACAGGTGCTGGCGCCATACTCTGGGATCCCAGCACCCAGAGCTGTGAGCTGGCGGGTGTCTGCTCTTCACAGATCACCCCATCTTGGGGGTTTGGTCATCTCAGCACAAGGGGGTGACACAGCAGCTCCCTTCATGAGCTCAAGAAGCAGCAGAGAACGTGCAAGAGCACCAGGAAGGAGCTTCTGCGTGTCCGCTGTGCCGGCCCAGTGCTCTTCCTCAAAGCCAGTTCTGAGAAAGCCTTCTCCCTGCTGTCCTGGCTGCTGACACCTGTGGCCCCATGGCCAGTGCCGCCCGGACCCCTGCTCTGGGGATGCCCATGGGCCATGACTGAGGGTGCCCAGTACCACTTGTCCACCCCGGGGTGTGCTGGGTACCCTTCAGCTATGCTCTCGGAATCCAGGCCACCTGCTGTCTCCTGCCCCTGCCCCCCACACATACAGCTTCCTGTTCTAAGAACTCTGAGGTGCTTGGCACTGGGCAGCCTTTTTACATCTTTCTCGGCCACTGGCCATGCGTCCTGGTGGGAAAGGGATGTGGTGGCCTTGGCCCTGGGGTAGATGAGCACCAGTTCCACACAGCAGCTCTGTCCCCACCTTCAGCTCTGTAGCTCCAGCTGCCTTCATTAGGGTACTGGGGCTCCTCCACTCGAGATAACTGCAGGGTAGAACCCAGTGCAATTTACCAGTGACCCCAGGAGAGGGTGGCCCACTTGGAAATCAAGGTCTGGGTTCTTGTCTTACCTGCATTTCTTTCTAAGTTGTATGACTTAGCTTCTCTGTGCCTTGATGGTCTCCTCTGTAAAATGGGTAGAACAAAAGGCCTAATTCATGGAGCTGCAGTGAGCAGAACTGAGGTCATCCATGGTGCCAGGCTCCTATAAGGGCTTGGTGCACGCCACCTGTGGTATCCTGGCTGCCTTCCTGCAAGAAGCATTAGGGACGGGAGCAGCTGGGCCCCCTCCCCAACATGACCTGAGCCTTTAGGAGGTGCAAGGGAGCAAGGGCTCTGGCACTGCCCAGCCCTGGGGTTGCGGCCTGGAAAGCCCCGACTCACCACACTGTTTGGTTTGGGTTTCTATTCCCAATGGCGATGAGAGGCCTGCTATTTATGGGGCCCCGTGCCACCCCCTAGACAGCCAGACAGTGCGTGGGCCAGAGACCACACGGCTGGCAGCCTGCCATCCTACCCGGCCTGGTGACAGGGCACGTCCTGCACATCAGGTGCCCTGCCAGCTCCACCTGGCTGCGGGAAAGAGCAGAGATGGATGGGACAGCAGGGGACACTGCCTCCGTTTTGCCCCCTACCCCGCTTCCAGCTGTGCTCCTGTAGAGAATCGCAGGGCCCCAGGGATGACACACACCGCCCCTTTCCATTTCTACCCTTCCCATGACACCCGCGTCACATGGTGTCTGATGTGGTTAAAACTCCGGAGCCAGGGCGCCTGCTTTCCAGTCAGACTGTAGCCGCTTGCGAGCTGTCACTTGGAAAAGGGCCCACCCTTCCTGTGCCTCTGTTTCCCCAACAGTCAGGTAGAGCTCTTGCCTCTCAAGGCCATGGTGAAGGCTATGTCTAGGCACAGGAATGGACTCAGCACTGAAGTGGACCCTGAGGACTCCTGGAGTGGGCTGCGGGGCGCGACCCTGCGGGTTGGATGAGGGAGACAGTTCTGCCTCCTGCCCGAGGGTCCTGTCCTGTGTCCTGTGTCCTGTGTCCTGTTCCTGAGGTGGGGGAAGCAGCCTCCCCAGTGGGGCGCTGTCCTCTGATCCCCAACCAAGTCCTTTCCGCACCGTACTCACAGATTTCTTCTTCCTGGCTGGTCCCCAAAGTAGGTGAGGGCCCTGCTGGGCACCCATCCAGCACAGCCCTGTGGACCCCACTCCCTGCCTGGTACCCTCAGCCGGCCCTCCCAGGCAGCCTACTGCTTGCCTGATTATTTTTAGTGTGTGGTGTTTGCCCAGTGGCGGGGGTGCTTGTGAAGGGTCAGCCTGGTGGGTTCTTTGGCCTCCGACTGGAAGCCGCACTCAGACGTGTGGCTGATTGGCTAAGAGCAATGGGTTTGGAGAGCCCTGTCCTTTCCCTATAAAATGTGGCTGCGTCTCCTTCCCAGCTGCCCCTTGCCAAGCCCACAGCTTCTGTTCTTGGCTTCCTGCCACCAAGATGGTGACAGCCTCCCAGGTCCGGTGGGACCCGCAGATCGGGCAGTGTGGTTTCCTTTCCCAGCCGGCATCTTCCCTCCGCTAATAAACTTGCGGCTGACCGCGCGCGGGGCCGACTGGGCCCAGATCACGCCGTTGCTACGGGGCCTCCTGCAAGGCGCGTGAGCAAATGGGCCCACCTGCTGACCACTGAGCTGAGACTGGGCCTCACACCTCCCACGAAGCCACTGGAGATGCAGAAGGGGCCAGGCAGGCAGGCACGAGGCTGAATTGGCCTTTTACCCCACCTTGGTGAAGCCCAGAAAAGCAGCTAGAGTGGTATTGGAGAGGACCGGATGTGGGTTGCAGTCCTGACCCGACACCTGACAGAATTATCATCGCTGTCTTGTGCCTCAGACTCCTCACCGCTACACCAGGGTGGAACACCACTGCCTTGTGAAAACGAGGTAAGTCAAGGCCCAAGCATTAGACACAGCGACCGCTCTGTGAGCCCCAGCTCTTGGTAGGCTTGGTTCCCTCGGGTCTGTCAGGCCTGGTGCCTGATGCGTGATGCTGACTACAAGGCCTTGGTGCCTGGGTGCTGGTTCCAGTGGGAAGATGCCCACCTCCTTGAAGACCCTTTTCCCATGTGCTACAACAAACCATTGCTAATCCCAGGCCCTAGAGCAAGGTCATAGGGGTGGCCACTGCCTCACCGAGGGAGGTGAGGTCACAGGTCCCTGCTGAGTCCCAGGAGCAGGTGGGTGGGGACAGGTGTCCTATCCTGCACTCATGTCCCCTACCCAGAAGAGTGCGGTGACCAAGCCCAGGTCTATAAATAAGGGATCTGGAGAAATGGCTTTAATTTGCACTTTACCTATTGGTGTTTACTTTGCTATTTCCAATACGGTCATTTCATCCTGCAGGAGCCTGGGTGTGTGGTTACCTGACCTGTGCTGGAGGGACTCCTGTGTCCCTGAGCCTTGTCACAGATGCCGGGGATGGCTGTAAAGGGTGCTGGGCCATGGGCTGTGACAGAGACCCCGCTGGGCACAGATCTCTGGAGTTCCCTCTTTCTGTTGCTCCTGCCATAATGTCAGGGCCACAGCCCCCTCCTCTCTGAGCAGGCCCCAGAGGGGTTCTGTCTGCTTGAGGTCTCTCTTTCCTCTGCAACCTGGTGTCTGTATAGCTATGCCCCCTAAGGATGGGACTGGGAATGAGAGGCCTTCTCAGAGGTCCTTCCCAGCCTTCCCAGCCCAGCTTCCCCAGGAAGGCTTGGGCCCCTCTGCTCTGAGCCAGGACAACCAAGGGCCATAGACACCTTTGCCATCCTAAGTCCCTTTCTCCATTAAAAAAAAAAAAAATCCAAAGTTACATTTCACAACCATGTTGGAATAAAGACAAATATATTCGGGTATATATGAAAACATTTCCTTCAACTTAAAAGATCCATTTTTCCTTCTGACTTTAGAATAAATCAAAATGCTTCATGGGCCCTAAAAGTATCCAGGACTGGCACTGTGCCCACTGCGCCTTGCAGAGAAGCCGTCCAGCTGGCGGGGGCCTGCTGGCTGGGCCTGGATGGAAGGGCAGGCACGGTGCCACTCTGTCTCTGTCTCTCTCTGTCTCTGTGTCTGTCTCTGTCTGTCTGCACCTGTCTATCTGTCTGTCTGTCTCTGTTTCTATTTCTCTCTCTGTCTCTATCTTTCTGTCTGTCTGTCTCTCCCAGCGCCTTTGTGCTAAACTACACCTCCATCCCTTTATCATTTTGAATCACAGCATTGCAAGCTTGCTAATTTTCCTCAGCTGGGCTACAATTTATGATCCTCCTACCTTAGCCTCCCTGAGTGCTGCGATTACAGGTGTACACCCTGACACCTGTTCTACCCTTTCTCTTAGTAGCCTCATCAAATTCCCCAAGTCACACAGGCACAGAGTGCTTCCCCCTGGCCAGCTGTTACAGGCCCTGGCCACAGCTGAGACTCCACTCCACAACTTGTCTGCCTTGGGCCCAGCGGTGGGCTGGGGACAGGACCGCCTCTCTCCCAGAAGTCCCAGCATCCTGTGCTGTGGCACAAATGGGGATGGAGTCTCATTCCTGCTCTAGGGATGGCTGGGCCAAGTATAGGCAGGGTCTGCGACGCCTCAGGCCAAGGTGGCAAGGAAGTGGCTGGGCCGCAGCACTTGTCCTAGGGGAGCCTGCCTTCTTACCACCTTCTACCTGGCTCTCAGTGCTGGGTTAGGAGTCATAGGTTTTACTGAGGGAAGAGCCCCAGCCCTTTTTCTCCAGCCTTATCCTTCCCCTCGGTCTCATGTCCCAGAGGCTGCCTGGCAGTGTCCCCACTGGTAACTGGGTAAATGGGGAAAAGGATAGGAAAGGGGCAGGGTGGGGCCAAGGTGGGGTGGGGTGCCCAGAATGTGATGCCCTCAGGGGACATGCTCACAGCTCTGCCCCGGACCCTGAGCAGTGGGCACCAAGCCTGAGGAGGGCCTGATGCCCCTCAGGGCCCTCTCTGTCGTTCCTGTTCCTTTTTAGCCTGTGCTCCTGACGAGCCACTGCTATATGCCTTTATGTCTCCTTCTTCCCCTGGCCTCTGAGCACGTCTCCACAGTCCCTGTCATTCTCCCCTGCCTCTCTTTATCCTCTCGCCTCTCATCATCCTGAGCTGTGACTGGGCCTAAACCAGTCGAGACAACACATTCCACAGACAAATTGCCCAACAAAAGCGAGATGCCCGTACTTCGGGCGAACGTGAGATACTGCTGCCTGCCAGCTGGGTAGGGGGACGCTGGGGCACAGGAGGAGCCGGTGGAAGAGACAGGAAAGCCCTTTGTGAGGCTGGGCTGGTAGCTTTCACGCAGGCAAAGCCAGTGCTTTGATCCCCAGAGACTAAAGCAGTCGCCTGCGTTTGTGCTTCCTATAGGTAAAGCAGAGGGGACCCAAGAGGAAGGGATGGGGACAGCTGGGCAGATGTGGAGAGGGGAGCTCTGAGTCTGAGGCCACCCTGCCCCTTGGGGCCACACCGTCCAGCCATGGGTGCCTGCAGTGACTGACGGATGAGCATTTTCCAGAACAAATAAGAGGATGCGTTTCAGTGAAAAGCCCCTGCAAAAGGGTTGGGGATTTGGCGTGGCATGGGGGCAGAGCCGTATCTTGTGGTCACTCAACACTCCAGCGCGCCATCTGGGTCACCCTGGGCACACAGGCCCTGACTCTTAGGTAGCCCCCTCTGCTGCTCAGAAGGTGGCTGCCCTAGGCCCAGGCGGGGCAACCCGATATCCTTGGTCCCACTCAGCTCTCCTGGGGATGCTCTCCACCCGCTGGAGCAGGCACTGCAGTATTTAGTGAGCGCCTATCCATCTCCCCATTTGATTAGTGAAGGTCAAAGGCTCCGGTGCTACTGTGCCCAGGAGGTGCCAGCAAAGGGCACAGATGACGCAGTGGGATCAGAGGCCACCAGAAAGCAGAGAAACGGTAAGATTTCCAGGGAAATGTTTCAAATGCTGGGAACAGCTGAGGGCCATCCTTTGTCACCTCACGGATGCCAGGAGGCCTTGGGTCCCATGCCAGGGATACTTGGAGTAACTTTGGAACTCTTCTAAGGCATGTACAGGCCCCAGACAGACAGACAGACAGACACACACACACACAAACACACACACACACACACACACACACACACACACACTTCAACACGCAGACTCTGAAGCAGCAGTGGAGTGGAGGACCTGGAGTGAAGGGGTCACCAAGTCACCAACCACTGGTCCCAGCTTGGCTCTTTGGTCATTGTGACCTCTCCGATGTGTGCCAAGTGCTTACGAGAGAGAGTCAGGAGCTGAACTAAGATGACCCAAGTGTGACCCATGCCGTGGGTAGGAGAAACAGAAAATCGAGGCTGCCATGTTTTGAAAATGCCACTTTCCAAAAGAAGATTCACTAATCAAAAGTCATAAATTCATTTATTAGATCAATGGGATACGTTTATCACTTAAGAGAGTGGGTCTGTTAACCAAGCCAGCTTGGATCTGTCCCCTGGAGGGGACCCTTCCTGACACGATGCTCTGTGTCACCTTGGGGCACTGCACAATCCCCGCCAGCAAGAAGACCTTGAGAGAGGCTGCCCCCTCACACACGGACCTCCCAGCCTCCTGAACTGTAAGAGAAAAATCTATGAACTGCCCAGTCTCAGATATGAAGGGGCGGCAGCAGGGAACGGACCCACACGAAAGGCTCCTAGCACTGAGGTTTGCTGGAGGGATGAGGGGCAGCAGGCTTCTAGCAGAGAAGGCGCTGCAACCCCTCTACTACACTTGCGGGATTTCGTTTCGCTAGCAGATTTACTTCTTTAATTAAATTTGGCTTCAGCTAGTGTTAAAATTAGCCCTCATTCTCTAAGAAGGTGCCCCGGCAGATGGAGGGAGCTCAGACGCATGCCTGGCACGGAGGGAAGGTTGCCTGAGAGACAGTGGCAGCCACTGAGAGCCCTTGAGGGGAGCAGGCACTGGGGCCCAGAATGCACTGCTCCGGGCGGGTCCCAGAATGCACTGCTCTGGGCGATCCCCAGAAGACAGCAAGGATGGAAGAGGCCTGTGGGCCTGACTTCCGGTCTGTAGCGCAGGATGGCGCTTGCAGGTTCAGGGTGTCTTTGCAGCCAGCCTTGCCTGGAGCCAGCCTTTATTGTCCAAGGGTAGAGACTAGCTCAGAGTGGAAGGTGAGCTCTGCCAATGTCAAGGCTGACGAAGTATAGGTGCGGAGGAGAACAGCAGCTTCTGAGTCCGCCCCCTTCTGGGGCCCGGGGCCTCTTCTGAGCTCTGCGAAGGAGAGCGCTCGGGGATTGGAAGCAGGTCCAGCAGGGGCTGCACAGGCAGCTCTGCCTCAGCCACCTGCTTCCAGGCATGACCCCTCTCTCCTGGGACTCAGAGTCCTTATCCATCGAACGCAACCCATGGCCTCGTGAGCTCCAAGACTCGGGGATGTGCCAGACGAGAGCATTCTTCTCTGGCCACGGAGACCTCAGAGATGGGCTAGAGCCAGAGCATAGCCGTGGCTACAAGACCAGGAGGCGCCTGGAGGAGGGGGAGAAACTGGCCAAGTTAGTGCCGTGCCCTCCGCCCCTGCTATTTTTACTCTAGAACGCTGGACTGCAAAAGGCCTGGCTAAAAATACCAGCAGCCCAAGCGCTGCACATCCTCTCCCTGGAGAGGCAGGGTGGAGGCTGCTGGGGGGCTATGGGGACAGAGGCTGGAGCTGAGGTGCCTGGGAAAGGGACCCCTTCTCTCTAGAGAGCCTGCAAAAGAATATAGCCCAAGGATAAACTTGTTTTATCTTTTTTTTTTTGCAACCCCAGCCCACCCTGCCTGTGAACATACACTTAAAAAAACAAAAACAAAACAAAACAATGTAATGAATCCAATATAATGAAACAGATGCAAAAGAATTTGGCATCCAGTTCTTTTTCAATTATCATTGCATAAGTGTTTTTATGTTGTCCCATGGTCTTCACATTTGTCATTCTTAATGACTGCATAATATTCCCTCCAAGACACTCTCTTCCCTGATGGGCTAAGCGGTTGATGCCTTCCAGTTGGCCATTATTATAAACAAAGCTGCTGCAGACATCTTCAGGCATGTGGCTTTTTCCTTCTTATTAATTATTTCTGCAAGATAAGTGCCCAGGTTGGCGGGTAAGGCTTTTTCTGGGCTGTTTGATGTGGCTTGCCAAACTGCTTCAAAAGTAAATGGAGGAGGGTGTAATGGAAGGGCATAGCTCACATCAGGAGCCAAGTACAGTCAGCTTCGGGGAAATCAGAGCTGGAAACTAACAGGGCTGAACAGCTGCCTAGCTCCCTGGCCGGGCCTCTCTCCCCGCCCCCATTCTAGCAAAGCCACCAGCTTTGAGCAGAAACCATCTTATATCAGTGACTGTTCATGGTTCCTGAGGTCTCACTGGCCTCAGGCCCCTCACCAATTGCCGTGTGGATCATCTTCACCTTTACCACCCTCTCCCTGACATGGGAATGATAATTGTCCACATTTTACAGAGGAAGAAACCGAGGCATGAAATCACCAAGGAATGTGTTCAGAGACGTACAGTCTGTAACCGATAGGAACAGATCCTTCCTGACGGGCCCATCTTACTTCAGACCTGAACTCTTGGCCCAGTCGGGGGCCCTGGGGACAGAGGGATCCCGAACTCGCCACCAACAGGCCCACCTGTCCTTTCTGCACTCTGCGTTTGAACTGTGAAGACGCCAAGTCCAGTTGGCTCATCCAAGGCTCAAGTGGGGATGGCTTAATGAGGTCCAACCCACTGCAGTGGGTCATGGCCAGGGCCAGGCAGCAGCTCTGGAACAGGAAGCTGGGCCACGTGGACAGCTGAGCCACAATCCCGAGGTCCCAGCACTGCATTTTGCTGGATAATGCTTTAATTTTCATTTGCCTTTCTTGGGTTATTGACCAAGCTTAACCTTTGTCCAGCTGTTCTTTTCTCTGTGTGTTCACTGTCTACGCCTCTGGCCTACACTGGCCACGCTGTGCTGACATCGCTTGGATGGTAATGCCATCCAGAGCCATGGTGCACTGGGAGGGGGGCAGGGCAGGGAGGAGGCTGTCTCACAAACAGCTTTTCCTTTGTCTGTACCCAGGAGGACTTGACCTGCGGACTAATCAGTATTTCCGGTAAAACACCTTCTCCTGCCCAACTTGGCCTGGTACCAAGTCTCCACCATCTCTAGCAGGCACCGCCCCATAGAGAGTCTCTTCCACAGCTCCCTGTCCAGCCTTTTCTCCAAGAGGACCGGGCCGCAGGGTGTTCTGTCCCCTCCCCCCAAGTGGGGTCTTGGCCTGGCTTGGCCTAGGCTATGTGCGTCCTCTGATCCCAAGCCCTAGAGACTCAGCTCTGTGTCCGCCCCTCCCTCCCAGTGACAGAGTGCTGCCTTGCTTGTAAATGGCTAAGAATCCTCTCCTGCTCTCTGTCCCCATGGCCTTAGAGGGGACAAAGTGCCATTGCTTCAGCACTGAGCGTTAAGAGTAAGACCTGGGCGATAGCTACAGAGGCACTAGACAGGTGACAGGTGGGGAGCATAGACCTTGAGAGAATGGCGTCTAGGGAGGCCCCGTGGGCACAGATGACAGGTGGCCATGGGATGGCTTAGCACAGAGCCCCCCCACTGTCTCCATCAGCGGTTCCAGCTGTGGGGTCATGGAGAGGTGCTTGTTGTGCAGGCCCCAGGGTGCCCTGGAAGAAGCCCCTGTGACCTTTCCTGCTGCTGCTGAGATCTCTGCCCCAGGCCCCAGGAATCTGTGTGTGCCCAGGCTTGGGCCTTGGCCACTGGACTGTGGGCTCTTCTTTGGCTCCATGGGTGGCCTCTCTTCCCCACACCCTAAGGTGTCTCAGGGTCTTCCCACAGGCAGTCAGCACCCTGACTGCAGAACCCAAGCTGACTGTCACCTCCAGGCCCTGATCCCTACCCTCGCTAAACACCATTCAGACTGTCTTCAAAATCTGCACTTCCCAGGTGAGGAATATGGTCCCTCCTGATGTTCAAGGTTAGGAGACAAATGGGACCCTGGGGCCTGGTCGTTTGTTTTCTGTCACCAAATCTACCAGATGTTCCTCTGTAGCTATTCTTTTCTGCTATGGTCGTGAATATTTTTCTTGGGTGGGGAAACTTTCATTTCATTATAGCTAGGCATAGGACCTGGCCAATGGGAGTGCAAGAAGGAACCACTTTCATCTTTCCCTCTTCTTACTGGCTGGAATGCAAATGTGATGGTAGGAGCTAGAGCAGTCCTTTTGGAACACATGATGAAAGCTGTGCTTGAGTTATCCATGGCAACAAGATTGAAAGGAATCTTGCCCCTCGCACTACTAAGTCACTGCATCACCCCCAGACCCACGTGTGAGACAGTGACTTCCATCCTATTTGAGTTTCTGTATGTTGGGGGTTTCGCTGACCCCAGAGCTGCTGATTCTGTCCACTTCCGGTTGTATGTCTCAGTGGAGTGGTCTTCATGTATGGGCTTACCTGGACATATCTGGTGACTGGTGGGCCTGGGGACCCCATGTTTTGGAGGACGTTGGTGGTGCCCATAGGTCACCTCTCATGACATCGCACCTATGCATGGTCTCTCCCACAGTGACTTCGGATTTGTCTCTGTAACGTGCCTCACCAAGGCACGTTAGCAAGTGTGGCAGAGGCCAGCAGCCTCACGCGGTTGGCTGGTCCTTGGGGGACGCTCACCCTCAGCATGTTCCTTCCCAAAATCAAGCATCATGTTGAGCATCCCAGTCTCCTCTTGAGGACAGGTCACACTGGGAAGCACAGAGGCCCTGCTCCAGTCAGCACACCAGAGACACTACATTGGGCAGAGCGAGTTCAGTCTGAGGCCAGATGAAGTTCGAAGACAAACTATCCTCCACACATGTGCAAGTTTGAGTTGTGATCAAATAAATAGCTGTTTTATTTTGTTTCATGGGACTGGGGTTTGAACTCACAACCTTGCACTTGCTAGGCAGGCACTTGTGTCATGGAGCTATCTCCCCAGCCTCCTAGCTGTTGTTTTAATCTACTAACTTCTGTGGTGCATTGTTACACAGCATGACTGACTGAGACACCTGTGCACAGCCTAGGGTTCTTCATGCTGCCTGGAAAATGCCACTGAGTCCTGTGGCCGATACACCTCCCTAATGGCCAATGTTAAGACACAAGTCTAGCAAACCAGCTCCCTAGCCTCTCTGCAAAGGTCAGGCCCCTTTATGCCCTGTTGGGTCGTCCAGCATGGTTCTGCAGCTCTGATTTGCAGATCCAGGAATGACTATGGGTTCCAGGGACCACGGCACCCTCTGATGCTGCTGGGATCTCTGTCCCTTAGATAGGGATTTGAGGGCAGTATGTGGGGGGTAAGGGCCAACTATGGGCAGTAGTGGCTAGAGGAATGGAGGAAGGAATGGAAGAGTGGAGGAGTGGGTGAAGGAATGGGAATCCAGGGTGGCTCATCCAGATCGGAGCGGGCATCCAGGGGAACAGGGCAGGCTTTCCAGGCGGGGGTAGCGGAGAGTGTGGGGCAATGGCTCATCTCTTGGGAAGGTGTGGAACACTTTAAAGTCTAATTAAAGCCAATCTTTGCAGAGCTCTTACTATGTGCCAGGCACTGTATGGAAGGCATTAGGTAAATTACTGCATCAATCATCTCGACAACCCTGGGAAGCAGGTGCTTTAACTTTCATCCCTTTTATAGATGTGGAAGAAGCCCAGAGAGGTTAGGTAACTTGCCTGGGTGGGAACGGTGAGATGTGAACTTGGACATCCTGGCGCCGGTGCCCAAGGGCAGAGCAGCCCCATTTTCCGGGCTTGGAGAGCACCAGGGCCTGGCATGGATTGCCACAGCCCTGAAGGGAAGCACTGGAAGTGCGAAGCCAGTCTGAGGAGCTGAGGAGGCTGTGGGGAGTGAGTCGGGGTCTCTAAGCTGGGAAGCAGGGTCCAGAGGTGGCACTGCCTGCTCCCTGGCCACCACTCCCACCCACACCCCAGAAAACAGCCTGGCCCCTCACACGCGTCCCTAATGCCAGGTTCCAAGAAAGCCACCTAAATACCTGGTATTTGAGATGTAAAGAGACTGGCTCCCTGTACTTAGGGCTGCGCGAACTTTTCCAATTATAGCGCCCTATTTTCCAAGGTCTAAAATGAACATATGTTATAACAGTCCTGGGCCCCAAGGCTGCAGAAACACCCTTAAGGCTCCTGAAATACAATTGTATATTTTAGACTAATTCCCAAAGGGCCAAGTGGGGTGACGGGGGACATCTGCCAACCCTGTGCAGGTCTGGGCTCTCTTTGAAAATGAGCTGGAGGGGGACAACTGCAGGCAGCCAGCTCTGCAGGGACAGTAGATACAGCTTGGAGAGCCTCCAGGGGGAGGCATTCCGGGCCTCAGGCGAGACACTGCTGGAGCCTGGAGCTACGCACCAGGCCATGCCAGCCCCGGTTCCGTGGGCTGTCGGGGTGGGGGGGTGGGACTAGCTGCCTGCAGGGTGAATGCATTGTGACCTTGTCCCGTCCAGAGCCTGGACATGCCTGGCCTGACCTCAAGTAGAGAGGACCAGGCAGGGGGCCTGTCCGGGTCTGGGGGAGTCTCAGTCCCAGAACAATTGTCCCTTGTACCAAGGACTGCCCTCATTGAGGACAGGGATTCTTGCCTGCCTTCCACCTAGCTTCCTCCCCAAAGCCCAGTACTAGGCCTGGCCTGTAGTAGTTGCCCCACAAGACACTGTTCAATGAACAAAAAGCAACTGTTCAATTACTTAGAGACCTTTTTTTTCAACACCAGCTCAGAACTCTCATTTTCTGCCCCCTCATCTTGATAAAAGCTTTGCTTCAATAGTAGCTACTCAAAAGTAGTGAAGAGGGCCAGGGAGATACCTCAGGGGCACAAGTGTCTGCCTGGCAAGTGCAAGGTTGTGAGTTCGAACCTCAGTCCCATCCTTTTTTTTTTTTTTTTTTTGTCCTTTTGAGACAGGGTCTCGCCGTGCAGTTCAGGCTGGCCTTGAGCTCACTTTTGTGGCCCAGGTTGGTCTTGAACTTGCACTGATCCTCCTGCCTCAGCCTCTGAAGTGCTGGGATTATAGGCCTGCGCCACCATGCCCGGCTCAAACCTCAGTCCCACAAAAAAAAAAAAAAGTAGCAAAGAGAAAATTCTCTGGCAACTATATAATGAAATAAATCCTAGTAACTGGCCATTTTGAAGAGAAAAATGGTAAATGCCTGAGAAGGTTGTTGGTAGCAACACCTATGCTACATTCTCAATAGACATCACAGGATTTAGTTCTTTAAGGAAGACCTTGCTTCACGAACGAGGAAACTGAGGCGTGGGAAAATTACATGGTGCCCCTGAGGCAGCACCTCTAGAAATTGCAGGGGTGGGATTTGAACTCACGCCGAGCCCAACCTTCCCCCACTCTTTTTCTGAAAGCTTTTTTTTTTTTTTTTTCCAGATACTGTGGTACCTCAGTCTACAAATTTAATTCTTGCTACAATTCTGGTCGCAAACTAAACTGGATGAGAACCTAACCAGATTCGATGGTTAGGTTCAATGTTTATCTTATGGGAGAATTTGATTCAGTATTTGTTTGTTTGTGTATTTGTGGTACTGGGAATCGAACCCATGACCTCCCGCTTGCCAGGCAGGTTCTTTGCTGTTGAGTTATACCCTCAGCTCAGTTCTTTTCCACTTTGGTTTGCAACCAGAATTGTGACCAGAATTAAACCTGTGAGCCAAGGCACCAGTGTAGTTTTGTGAAACTACAATGAAAAGCTCACCCCACTGAGACGTGCTCAGCTATGTGTCCACAGGACCTGTGGTACCCGCCAGGCAGGTGCCACTGGGACTGGACTGTCGAGGTTGGATTGGGAACACCTGTGTGCCAGCCAGCAGCAGATCCTGCCACTCCTCCTAGAAAGCTGCTTCTCTACCTTCAGAGTACGAGGCCACCTGAGACTTCCCAGAGCTGGGTAGTACCTAGAAGGCAACTTGCCGGGCCAGTCTGCTGGTGTCCACTGAAGGTCGGGGACTGCTGCCCACAGGCCCAGCCCTTCTGCCCTGCCCTCCCCGATCTTCCTTTGGCTGAGCTGAAAGGTTCTACCTGCAGCATGGCCAGTCCCGGAAGCTTTGCATTTGCTGGAAGCTTCTTTGTGACTCCTTTCACACTGACACGGATACAAGTAAATGCCCTCCCTCCCGCACCACCGTCTCCTAGGACGCAACAAGGTGCCAACCACAGCTATTCCTCGTCATCATTAGTGCATTACTGTCACTATCTCGGTCTCCTGCAGGAAATCAGAGGCTTGCAGTTTGGAGGTGCACGGATCTCACCTGAGGTCACCTAAGCTCCTAAGGCTCAGAGCCAAGTCTTGAATCTAGAGCTGATGGCTCCAAGACGTTTGTCTCGGTTACTTTTCTTCCATTGCTGGGACAAAATATCCAACACCCAAAAGGAAGGAAGGAAAGGTTTACTTAGCTCCCAGGGTGTGGAGGTTTCAGTCCATAATCAGCTGGCTTCCAAGGCAGCGCAGCGCACGGCAGAGGGCAGCAGTGCATAGCAATGGAGCATGGCAAAACAGCAAGAGCAAAAAGGCAGGTGCAGAGGCGGGAAGCAAGCTCACGATCCCACAGCAAGTACCAGGCGAAGCTGGGAGTTGGAACCCAGTCTTTATATGTTCCAGGCTGGGCAGACCTGGCCTCTCGTGGCAGCTTTGCGTCTTTCTCCTCCTCCCAGCCTCTCCTGGTTCTCTTGGTGTTCTACACTCAGTCTCATCTGTATGCTGAGACTCTCAGCTCAGGCAGGCAAGGCTGAGCAAGCCTGCTCCTCTCCGTTATCCTCATAAGCAGACGATGGGGCAGGGCTCAGCAGGTGAGAGCAGAGCTGGGCCTACAGAAGCTCGGAAAGGCCAAAGTGATGCTGCAGACAGGCTTCACGGCCAGAAGCCTGGGATTTGACCTTCTCCCCTTTCAGCTGTGAGCCCAGGGATGTTCCTAATGTACCAGGTTGCCTGCAGCTAGCACAAGCACACGTGTGTAGTGCAGGTCACACACAGAAACGTGAACATATACTGTTTGCACATGTATCCTATTTATATGCATATATTTCCACGTGGCATATCATGCACACATATGGATCAACTGCTTCTCATATGTAGTATATATACACATATATACATATATAATATACACTTATACAATATACATGCAGGCACTTGTAATATACATACAGATATACTCACAAGCATTTATAACATAGAAACACTATACAAAGACATATCTTACTTAGAAACACAACCGCCGTGTGCTCATGGAAAGACTTGCTGTGTGCACGCACTGTGCCAATGACAATATGCTCATGGGGTTCTGCAAAGCACACGTCACATAGAATCATGCAAGTCACATTTGCATAACACATGAGCAGGCCACACACATGCTTGCACATATTTTCCACATATGGAAACACACAAATGCATTTGCACAAACACAAAGTGCAGGAAAACAAACACACAAATACACAAAAATTATGCGTGCAAGCATACACAAGCACCTGCACACCCACAGAGGCACACACTTACACAAACACACCCCTGCACACTCTCATGGACCAGCCTGGCCTGATGCATGAAGAAGGCTTGCTTTTCTAGGGCTTACAGGAGGTCTGGAGAGTTGAGGTGATTGTGTTTCCTGGCCCCCCAGTGGGATGGCACGTCGTGTTTCCTGTGGATGGAGCCAGGACAGCGCTGCGTCAATGCCAGCCTCATTACCAGATGAACCAAGGGGTTCAACTTCCAGCCTGTGGGGTTTGAGGGCTGCCTAGGCCCCCGGCCATGCTCTGGAGCCCACGCTGGCTTAGGACTGGCCATATGTCAAGGAAGAGCAAGAACCCAAGCTTACGCTCTCCAGCAGAGGAGAGAAGGTTTCCACTAGATGGGACAATGTCACACTTGCCAGCTTAGGAAAGGGCGAGTTGCACCCAGGTCTGCAGGGCTTAGAAGCCGCCAATCAAGTTGCCCCACACCCAGGAGTTGTGGGGCCTCTGTTGGGGGACAGCAGACATCAGGGCAGAGAGGACAAAGCCATCAGCCTGACAGGCAACAGCTCTGGGGGGAGGGGTCTGACAAGTGGCGGGGTGGGGCTTCCAGGGCTCAGACCCTCTCTGGGTTTAAGGAGTCTTCCTCCATCACCCCCACACGCAGCTCCCCAGCTTCTCTGCTGGGTGCTGAGGGTCCCCAGCTCAGGAGCCGCGTGGTCCCTGGCTTGTCCCTCCTGTCTCCACAGCCTGCCTCCCAGCATGCTGGCCACATTCCTCGCCCTCTGACAGGCGTGTGCTTTGAGGACTGCGCGATTCCTCGGCAGGGTTTGATCTGCGCTCAGGCATTTCCTTGAGTGGCCCTGGTGTTTACCCTGGTCCAGGTGGCATCCAGATGCAGACAGCCTTCCTCCAGCCGGGGGACTTGGTCCTGACCTCTGCCTCACACCCGTCTTCTGCGCCTGCCGAGGTCAAGCATGGACCAACACCTCTACCCGCAGCTCCCTCCAGAGCCAGGCACCTGGCTATCATGTCATCCACCTCGTCGACCTTTGTTCCTTTCAGCAGGTCGTTGCTACCCGGGGCCAAGGCAAATGTCAGCATGATAAGGAGGGTGACGTGCTACCGATCTATGGGCAGGAAGGGAGGGCAGAGGACCAGGCACAGGCCTTTGGGCAGACCAGAGCAGGAGAGGAGGCAGAGGCAACTGGTGAGAGCCACTCCAGGAGCCACAGGCCAGCATTCGTGAGTGACCACCATAGGAAGGTCAGCTCATGCAGGCCCACGAGCTGGGCACCACTGCTCCCATGCTACAGATGAGGAACTGAGGCCCACAGAGGACAGAAGAACAAACCAGAGAAAAACTAATCATCTGTGAGACTTTGTGTGTCAGGCGCACATGGTAAGCAGCTGACTCTCTCTGGGACCTTGACAATGGGACACGATGATCCCCACCTGCAGCTGAGGCCCAGAGAGGCCTGGTCACTCGTACAAGACAACGTGACTACTCAGGCAGAATGTAGTTCCAGAGTACCAGCTCTGCAGCATGACCACCATCCTGGCAGCAGTTTCTGGGCCCACAGCGTCCTTGCCTCTGCGGCCAGGCTGTAGGCCACCTATTCTGTGCCATGCTGGACCCTCCACAGTTGCATGTGGCAGCCTAGGAGAGGCAATGTAGCCCTCTGTGCCCTTCACGCAGACCTCTGCTTCCCCAGGAAATAGCCATTCATCCTCTCCCCATCGCCCCAGAGTCACTACCCCCAGCCAGCTGGAGGGACAGGCAGATGGCAAGCATGTGCACTTATGCACTTCATGGTGTTCTCTGAAGCTTCCTGGTCACAAACTGGGGCATTGGTCAAGGCCCAGCCACTGCTTAGGTTCTTCCTGGAACCATGGGACACTGGACCACAGGATGTGTGGGTGGCAGGCAGCAGACAGAGCCCAGGACCTGCCTGACAGAACCAAGAGCCTGTGTGTGTGGCAGAGCCAGCTGGGCCTGTGGAGGAGTGCCTACTCTTTAGACCTCCCTAACCCCAGAGGGAAAAGCTGGACCCACAGGCAAGTTGGGTACAGGCTGGCACTGCCCCCCAGCCTGCCTCACCTTTCTAAAGGCTCTGCCATATGGGTCCAGCCTAGACTGGCACCCCTCTCCCCCTCCTGCCCTGGGCCTGCCTCCCTCCTTCTGGATTCTTGGTGAGCTCAGCCTTGCAGAAACAGGAAGATGGAGGACCCAAGGAGTCAGAGCCCAGCTCCTCCTCAAGGGAGCTGGCATGACCTGGAGCCTGGAGAGCTTTGGGGAGAGCTGCCTAGTAGGAGCCTGGCATGTGCCCCAGCTGCCAGTCTGGATGGGCTGGCTGGTCCTGAGCAGGACCTGGATTGGGGCTCTCAGGTGAGCTTGTTTGCTTTCTAAAGAATTCCTGCTGTGGCCTGTGGGTAAGTGTCTGAGAATTCAGTGATGTCTGCAGGGAGAGGACCCCGCTGGCAGCTGCACACTGGTGGCCAGATGGCCTGAGAAGGGACCCTGTGGCCGGCGTGCTCAGCTCGGCAGGTAAATGTTTGACTAGGGCCACGTGTTTTTCCACTGGGTATTTTTATCCTCTGTACCTGGCGGTGGGTGGCTAGGCCCTCCTCTGTGGGCACAGGAGAGAGGGGGAGGGAGGCGCCCAGCTGGGCTGGCCTTGGCCAAGGCAGGGCTGTGGAGAGGCTGCAGGGGCCAGCTCCAGGGCAAGAAGCAGGGGACTGAAGAGACAAGAGAGACCTAGACCAAGCCAGCTCTCCACACCACCAGCCCAGCCCAGCACAGCCCAGCCCAGCCCCAGGCCTTCCTGGGCCACTGTTGTCCCTGGTCTCTTTCCTGGGTGACAACTGGAAGGAACAAGCAGGTGGGAAGGAGAGGCAAGATATCTCTCAGGGGTTCACTGCTCTTCAGGGAAGTCCAATGTGTCCCCTGGGTTATGTTCAACGTGGTGAATCACCCAGGTCCAGGACACAGCAAGGAAAGATTTCCTCCTCTTCTGATGGGCACAGCGTGATCTCCCTTGGATGGTGGCAGTGAGTCCCAGGGACAAGCACCCTTCTCTCACCCCAGGGCCAGTGCAATCCATGGAAGACAGGCGGCTCTCAGGAAGCCCAACTAGAGGTGGGGGGCTATTTTCACCTTGTGATGATGGCTTTGTTCCTTTGCAGTTGAGAGGCTTGACACTGAGTTAAAAACACTGGCCGTGTCCCTAGACCTTTGTCCCCAGGCCCTCACCGCCTCTTTCCATCTCTACAGTGGGCATCTGCTCAGAGGATGTCACCAGCTGCTCACTTCCAGCCCAAGGTCTTCGTCCCTCATGGCGGGCTGTGGGGAGAGAGCCTCCCGGGCCGCTCAGCCCAGCCAGGGCTGATGCTACGGGATCGGCCCCAGAGGACTTTGGCTGACATTGAGCTGCAGGTGGGGAGGATGTGGGTGGGAAGCCGACACACCTGCCAATTCGTCCCACTCACTGGAGTGACTATAAGTGGCCTGAGGCCCAGGGCCTTGGAGGAGCTCTCTGGGGTCCTGTAGGAAGGAGCAAGTCTCTCTGGAGAACTTCTCAGCAGCCCCGAGGTTTAAAAGGATTAATACATTGGGGGTCCCCAAGCCAGCATGGCACAAGTGCTGCCACAAAAGCAGAAGTCTGGGAGCTCTGGGTCCCCCTGGGGACCTGGGTGGGCAGGAGCAGGTGTCTCCAGCTGATGTCCCGTCTTCCCCGCCCCGGTAGCCAGCTAACTTCCCAGCCCACTGTGTCCAATCTCCCAGTTCACTCAGCCTAACTACCTCTCTGTGTCCGGCATGGGCACCAGGGCTGTCCCCCTCCTCTGGCAGTTTTCCTGCCCATCAGGATGCCCATGTGGTGAGCCTCTCATTCCATTGTGAGAATGAGGACAGTCACAACAGCAGCACGGGACAATTCACTCAGGGCACAAAGCCAGTCAGTGGCTCTGGCTGACATCTCCTGAATTGGCCCGGCTCCAGATCTCATGGAGCTCCCATCAGCCCCATAGCCAGTCTTTTACATCCCGATTTCTCATCACCTGTTCTGCTAGAGCTCCTCACCAGCAGCCTGATTAGCAGGTGGAGTGGACTGGCGCCTCAGCCCACCGCCTCTTATTTCCCACCACAAGGAGTCCCTCCTTGATCTGACCTTGTGTGTCCTACTACCTCATACCTGATGGCCCCCACCTCTGTTCCTGGCCCTGGTTTTGGAGCCTGTCCTATGGAACTGTGGCTCTTGGGACAGGAGGCGACAGAAGCCTTGTGCCAGCAGATGAAGGTGTTCTTTCCAGCCACCTCCCGGAGGAGCTGTGGACTTCTGGGGCCTGCCATTTGTTCCTGGGACAGGTGGGGCATGACCCAGGAAGAAGGTGAGGCCTGCACAGCCCCTCTGATGCCCCTGATGGCTGATGCTGCTTGAACCTTTGGGGGAACTTGAGGCTCAGCCCCTGGGGCACCAAAAAAGTCCTAGGGTCCAGGAATCCCTTGCACCCTGCTGCCTTTTGGGACCACCAGTCCAGGTGGAGGTTGAGAGAAGAGGACACAGGTGTGTACCCCTTCCCTAAAAGAGAGGACTCGTTCTCACAGGGTGGAAAGGAAGGGGAATTCCAAAGCCATCCTCCTGAGCCTGGCGCTACACCCAGAGCACCCATTTCTTAGAAGTCTGCTACTTTCTGGGAGACCTATCCTGCTCTGGCTCTCAGGCTGGGCTTGGCACATGGATCAATCAAGTGCCAGTGTTTGCAGCAGGAGTGGAGAAAACAGAGTTCAGCTTCCCATCCCAGGAGGCTGGCACCCCACTTTGAGCCCTGGGGCCATGCCTATCTTCTTCCTCCTCTAGACAGGTATCTCCTCCTCTCCCGACCTGGGTATGGCCCAGATAGATGCAGGAAGACCCCAAAGACCTCCCCTGTAGAGATTCTGTATTCCCAGAGCCCCGGGATACCTAGGGCTTACAGCCAATCACAGTCCTGGCAGCTAACGTTGCCATAGGCCCTTCCAAAACGGGTTGCTGCCGTAGGATGACGTGAGACGCCTACGGTCTGCCTAGGAAGCCCATAAGATCACGTCCAAAGCATACACCACTGAGCCTGGGACAGCCTGAGTCATCGACCCAATCCTCACCACAAGGAAGCAGCGGGGTGGAGGCCAGGTGTCCATAAGAGCTGAGCCGATGCCTGCTACCCTGTGCTGTCAGAGCCGCTAAACACATGTGACACTTAACCTAGACTTCGCTAACGCTAAATGCAAGCCCAGCCAGGTTCCTCAGCTATGGGGAATTCTGGAGACCAGCGGCAGACACGCTGAGCCATGGAGACGTGCAGCCCCGCCGATGCCTGCTGGAAATCCTGGCGGTAACACCGGTCCATGCTCTTCTGCCTTGCGAGTGTAGACATGGAGCACTGGAAATCATCCTCCCCTTGATAGACTAAAATAATAATTAACGATAATGATAACAGTGGCTACAATTTACCCAGTGCTTTCTTGGTGCCAGGCGCTGTGCCAAACCCCTAATCCTTACCCAATCCCTGGCTCTAGAAGGTTACCTGGGGTCACAGGAGCTGGGAAATGGAGCCAGGTTTGCCTGACTGGAGTCCACGGCTCTCCTGCCCTCTTACCAGCCCCCTGCTGAGCCCCCTGGAGTTTACAGT
This sequence comes from Myocastor coypus, assembly GCA_004027025.1. Taxonomy (NCBI): domain Eukaryota; kingdom Metazoa; phylum Chordata; class Mammalia; order Rodentia; family Myocastoridae; genus Myocastor; species Myocastor coypus. The sequence continues at coordinate 30,356 of PVJA010000535.1, read as the reverse complement.
CCCTGGGGGACAAGGTGGAAGGTAAGCTCAAGCATTTAACAAGATCAGGGATTAGATAAATCAGCACATAATTAACATCATCACATTTCTCTAAGGCCGCTGACAAGAACATTGTGCTAATGAGGTCAAGGGTTTGGTTCTGAGTCTTGTGAGTGTGAACGCACAGGAGAACGCTGCTTTGCCCCTGCCCTGTGGGGCCCTGGGGTACTGGCCCCTGGATGGGGACACAGCCAAGACTGTAGTTGAGGCCCTGAGCACGGGTGTGCCTGTCAATCACCGCCAGGAAGAGGCAGGCCCAGTGTTAGGGGGCGTGTCTTCTGGACGGTGAGATCCTTAATTGGATGGAAAGAGATGGAGGAGGCTGGGGAGAAGCCCCAGCAGACAGAGCAGGGCTTGTGAAATTCACTGGCTCTGAGTCGGCGATGGATTTTGCAGTGGAGACCTGTGTTTGTATCCTCTAAAGGTTCTTCTTTAGTCGGGAATGGTGCTGTCATTTCTAGGTCCCCTTCTACTTGCAACATGGGGAGATTAACCCACTGAGTGGTAAAACAGTCTGTCCCAGTATAAGACAGTCGGGAGCCTGCAAGGTGACAGAGATGCAGGGTCTGCATGGGGCCCGGCACTGGGAGGCGTCAGTAGATGAAGCTTCATTTCCACTCAGCGACAGAGGGCATGTTTGGCCTGTTTGAGGCCCTGGTGTAAGTCTAGCACCATGAGACATAAATTGTTACTCTCCTTTAAGTATCCTTCTCCAGGAGCCCTGAACCACTACTTACGCAGACAATGTAAGCATTTTGTCATGGCTGTGACTTGGTGCCTGGCCATGTGACAGAATAGACCATGCCATGCTTTATTTATTTTGATGTACGAGGGTTAGAACCAGGCTTTGCGGATGTTAGGCACGAGTTCTGTCACCAAGCTGGACTCCCAGCTCTTTTCATTTTATTTTGAAACAGGGTTTCACTAAGCTGCCTAGACTGGCCTGGAACTTGCAATCCTCCTGCCTCAGCCTCCTGCGTAGCTGAGATCCCAGGCATTCAGCACCACACCCAGCCCTGCTGTGCTTTAAAGACCAATTAACCTGAAATGGCAGTGGACTGACACCAAGAGGTCTGTTTCTGGCTCATGCTCTTTGGCCAAGGCAGGCTGGCAGGGGCTCTGCCCCAAATAGCTGCCTGGGCTCTGGATAGTGGAGATGACCATCTTCAGCTCATGGCCTCCGTGGTTGCTGCAGCAGGGGCAGAAAAGATAAGAGGACTGGGAAGCCCTGGGAATCTGAGGAGCACTCAGAGTCTCTGCTACTGCGTGGTGAGAGTGATGGACACCTAGGAAACCAACGACACCAATTGCTAGCAAGGACAGAGACCCACGAGAATCCCTCTTCCTGGCTCATGAGGGGCGCAGGATGGAGGGGCCCTGGACAAGACTGCCGGGCAATTTCCTGCACAGTCTCCCCAGGCAGCCAACAGTTGTGCTCCTAGGTATTTATTCAACTGGCTCTGAAACTCATGTCCATACTAAACAAGCATGTGAATATTTATAACGTTGAGTTACTCAGAACTGCCAAAAATATAACTGCCCAAAGTAACCTAGATGTAGTCTAATGGGTGAAGAGACAGAACAGAACAGCCACACGATGTGTTTCATGTAGCAATAAAAGGTATGTGCTGTTAAGCCACACAAAGACATGGGTGAATTGATTGGTTGATTGATTGATTGATTATAGTAGTGATGACTGCAACTAGAGCTTTTACACTGAACCACATCCCTAGCCCTGCCCCCTTTTACTTTTTATTTTCAGGAAGGGTCTAGCCAAATTGATAAGTTGCCCAGGCTGAGTTCGAACTTTTGATCCTCCTGCCTCAGCCTCCCAGAGTCCTGAGTGAATCTTAAATGAATGAATTGTGTGTGTGTGTGTGTGTGTGTGTGTGTGTGTGTGAGAGAGAGAGAGAGAGAGAGAGAGAGAGACAGAGAGACAGAGAGAGAAAGAGAGAGAGAGAAAGTGTGTGTGTGTGGCTGGCTTAGCCCAACCTGGTGCCAGTGATCAAACCATGGTCCCTGTGCATTTGCCTAAGCTTGCCTAAGCAGGCACTTTAGACCACTGAGTTATCTCATCAGCCCCAAATGAGTGAATCTTAAAGTCATATCACTAAAAGAGACAGGAGCCAGTCAGCGAAGGCTATATATCATATGATCCATTTCCACGACTGTCTCAGTTACTCTTCTCTCATTGCTGGGACGAACACCCGACACTCAAATTGAGGGAAGGAAAGGTTTATTTAGCTCACAGTTACTGGAGGTTTCAGTGCATATTCAGCTGGCTCCAAGGCAGAGTGGCACATGGCAGAGGGCAACCTTTGCTGGCAGCAGCCAAGAGCAAGAAGGCAGAGAGAGGTGGCAGCAGCTCAAGCAGCTAACTTCTGTTCCTTTACATTGAAATGCAAATCACCTGTCCCAGCAGAGGTACAACACCCACACACAGAATAATCAATTACAAATTCCAGAAGCTGCCAAATGACTACATGAGGCTTTGGGGGGACACCTATACACAAACCATAACAATAACATTCTGGGAAAGGCAAAACCACAGAGAAAGTAAATAGGTCAGTGGTTACCAGGGGACTGGGGTTGGACGACTGCAGAATGGCCACGTGTTGACAAAAAAAACATCAAGGTGCATTATGTGTATTGAGGACACTACTGAAGGGAAGTGGGGACAGGGAAGATGCCAGCCATGGACATAAGATAAGCAGGGTTGGGAAGGCTAGAGGCGGAAGGCACCGCCCTCAGCACTCGAGCCCCGCTCTCTGGCGAAGCATAACTTTGCTATGTGATCTGAAAAGCAGGTTAGTTGAAATCAGGTTGAATGGGTCACGTGATTATCAAATTAAGTTTTTATTTTGATGTGGTGAGGTTTCATTGACTTGATGAGTGCCTGTCAATGAAACGCCAGAAGAGCCAAGACGCCACTTGTGCTAGAGGCAGGAGGGTTCTGGGCATGCTGTTCAGCGTGGAGGCCGCTGCAAGGGAGGGAAAGCCGGACTGGGCAGGGCAGGTGAAGACAAGCTTTTTGACCTTTTATATTTTGCACTTATTGATGTAATTGGTAAAACATCAAACATGAACAAAACTTCCGGAACAAAGAAACAGGGTTAAAATCACTGTCCCCCACAAGGGACTTCTGAATGATAACTTTATCCACGTGAATAAGCTCTGGGTGTTTTTCATTTTAAAACGAAACAGAACAAAACAAAACTCTACCTGACCCCTTTCTGACCCAGCCTAACAGAGGACATGCTGTCCCTTGGTCCTTGGGGCCTGTGGTTGCCTCGGCAAAGTGGTTCAGGGGACAAAACATGGATGTCAGAATCTATGCCCCTTGCAGCACTGTGACCCTGGGGGCTGAGCCAGGCCTAGTGCTTTCTTGGCTTCGGTTTCTTCATCCCTATAACAGGGCCTTGGTTCCCACCTAGGAGGCCACAGCAGGAAATGCAGAGAATATATTCGGGCTCCGACAATGTGGTGGAAGCCTTCCATCGCCAGTGGTGGCCCTTAGCCAAGAGGTTGGGGTTGGTCACAGCAGCCTGGTTTGGGATTTGCAGGTGGCCCACACATGGGCCAAGCATCTTGGGAGGGCCACCCATGGGTGTTCAGCATGCAGATAGCAGCAAGGGTCACTTAATCAAGGAATGCAGAGCCAGCCCGGGAGGCTGGGCTGAGTCCCTGTTGAGATAGAGGGGTGGCCTAAGGCCGGGGACTGGGCCTCCATCTTCAGTGCCGAGATCCAGAGGGCAGAGGCAAGTTCTTCCCTGTTGGCTTTTCCAGCAGGCTGTCTTCTGCCTCGGTTTCTCCCTCAGGATCCAGGATGGAGATGGCCCCCTGGATCCTCAAAACAGGAGCAGTCAAAGCACCTATTTATTTAAAAAGTCCTCTGCAAACTGCCAACAAACAAGGGCCAACAGAAGGCAGGGCCTTTGTTGTTCTGCCTACTTACTGTAATTTTAAAACAGTTTTCTGGCCAGTGGAATGAGGCTGAGGGCCCCCTGGGTGGGTGGCAGTGGTCAGGTGCCAGGCTCTTGCCAAAATAAATCTGATTCCTCTCCCTCCCCAGCAGCAGAGTGCCCACCCCACACATCTGGGGCTTCCAGGGGCCACTGGGCCGTGGCCGTCATAAATAGTTTAACTGTGTTTATGTAGCAGTGGCATGTGTGTTACCTTTCGCAGCGGCCACATTCCAGAGGGCAGTCGCGGGTGATTTGCCTCACCTTGCACAGCGACTTGTCTTTGCAGTGGGTGGGTGGCCTCTGAGGCCCATTCTGTGGCACCGAGGGGCGGTTTTTAAAGAGCTGCCTGGCACAGAAGATGTCATGTCCCCACCTTGCCTTCCCTACCATGCGTGTGTGTTCCTTGGAGGATCCTGGACCCCTGTCGTGGGCCATGGCACAGACCCCACACCGTGTGTGAACTCAGCCCATCATGTTCACGGTGACGGATAGACAGGCAGACGGACAGGGGCTCACTGTGCTTTCTGCTAGCCCCAGAGCCTGCTCAGTGGCAGCCAGGATAAAAGGACAGCTAGCCTTGGCGAGGTTCGTCGGAGGTCTCTGTGCCTTAGCCCCTTTTACAGACAGCAAAACCAAGGCAGGAGAGGTCCCCCACAGGCGCGTGGCGAGTGGGGGTATGCGCGGCATGCCCTCCCACCTCCACTCTGCCCGCTAGCCCTGGGCCTCAGCTCTTCAGCTCTGGCCTGGGTGGGGCATGAAGTACAGGGAACAGGGGATGGCTCAGTGGGGCGCGGGCCCTCCCACTTGAGCTGCGTGTTCGTTGGGTCGGGGACCTGTCTGCCCCATGCATATGAGCGGCTCATCTGCAAGAACACTGCATAACACACGTCTATCCTGTGTGTGCACACGTGCTTACACTCCCGGTCCAGAAGCCCATCTGTGCACGCGCATCCCACCGCATCCCCTCAGGAACATACAGGTGGGCCAGCCCAATAGATTAAAGCACCTGCAAGCAGCCACAGGGGCCAGGGGTTTGATACCCAGCTTGCCATGGTGCTGCCCCCACCAGGTTGCACTGAGGCAGTAATTGAGATTGGGCATGGTGGTGTGCACCTGTAATCCCAGCTCTTGGGAGGCTGTAAACAGGTGGATCACTGCAAGTCTGACCTGGTAGTGAGACCCTGAATACCCTGTAGACTTTTCCCCAAAAATATACACACACACACACACACAGCAACACACAGACATACACTCCCAAGCTTGCCCGTGTGGAGGGTGCCCTGCTACTTAGCTAGCCAAGAGCACCCTTTCTTCCTTGACTTCCAGGAAACAGAAGTGTTTCCTGAGTTCCCTTCTACATTTGGGGGGCTCTGCAGGAAAGGCCCAGAGTCAGGGGACACATGCATCACTGGGGCCCAAATTGGCCTGGGGACACTGGCTCATGGAGACTCCAAATTCCTCTCTGAAGATGCTGTTTCCACCTCTGGGGCAGAGCTGCCTACTTGGTCCCAGTCCTGCAGGAACCTGGGCTCTCCTATAGCTCTGAGGCCTGGGTGACTACACAGAGACTCTGAATGTAGAGCTCAGGCCCTTTCCTCAACATACAGTAGAGTTGGGGCAGTGTCCCCAAACAGGCGGGTAAGCCCAGCCCCGAAAGCTACAGCCATATGGCCTGCCGAAGGGTCTCCCTGATGTCCAGCTCCTGATGTCCAGCTCAGACGCTAGGCTTATCATGGATTGCATGGGCTGCATGGGCTCCCCTAAGCAGTGAGGGTCCTGACCTCGGGCACAGTGTCGCCTACCAGAGTTGGACAAGTAGCCTACTGGCCAGGAACGGCTTCAGGAATGCAAAGCTGAAGGGCCCATACTTGGTGTAGCACTTGCTTATGCCATCCTGAAATTCCTTCTCTTTTTTGAGCAAGGACCCTACAAATCCTGTAGCCCTTCCATCCCAGGCAGAGGCTCCCTGTGGGTGAGGTTGGCCCAGCCTCCTGACACTGACTTCCTGCATTCCTGCGTGGCCCTGCTCTGGGCTGGCCCGGGCCACGAGATGTGGGCGGCTGTGGTTTCCCAGCGCCCACAGTGCAGCCGCAGCGTTTGAAGACCCACTTCGGGGCTGTCCTCAGACTGTGTTCCTCCTGTTGCCCGGTCTGCGGTTGCCCTTGCTGACTCCCACCCCACAGTCGTCTGCCTGCTGCCACCAGGGCACAAGAAACCCATGCCAGCCATGGACTCCGAGCCCATGGCAGACTCTCAGCACAGTCTAGCTCGCCAGCCACTGCTCTAAGCCTCAGCTATGAAATTGAGACTCAGCAGTCCTCCCGGTGGCAGAGGTAGGAGGTCTCTGGTGGGCAGTTTGGGTCCCCTAGACGTTCATCCATTGGAGGCATGGTCTCCAGTGTGACCCTGTTAAGGACAGTGGAACCACTAACAGGTGGTGGCTGGTAGAAGGTGATTAAGCCATTGGGGTGCCACCCTCAGAAGGGATTAATTAATGCTGGTCTCCCAGAATGAGTGACTATATGGGGATTTTTTTTTTTTCCGGGACCAGGGTTCAAACTCATGACCTTGGACTTGCTAGGCAGGCACGTGTGCCATGGAGCTATCTCTCCAGCCCCTGCAGGGCAAATCTGACCCCCTGAATGTCTGCAAACTACTGTCTCCTCGTGTAACTTCTCCACACACTCTCGTGGCCATGCGAAGCAGCTGCCATGAGCCCTGAACGTCAAGCACTGTGAACTGAACATCTCTTTTCTTTGCAAAGTTTTCAGCTCTGGGTATTTGTTTATAGCAATGGGAGCAAGGCCGGTGCACCTGGTAACCGGCGAAAAACACTTAGTTTCAGTGGCTCCTGCATGCAGCGCTGATAGGGTGACTCGGAAAAGCTGCCAGCCAAGAGTAGCTCCTCTGGCAAGAGGACACAGCCTCAGTGAGGCCTGGGCAACTGCAAGCAGAAGATGCTGAACCTGAGAGCAGACAGAAGGCTGGGGTACAGCCTCAGAGGGCGAAGCCACGGCCTGGGTGGAGGCCAGCTCAGAGGCATTGTTCCTGAGGCACGCTTCAAGCAGGTGGGCAGCCTTGAGTGGCTTGGCCACCAGCCTCTGCCCGCCTGCCAGCCACGCCCCCTGCAGGCTGTGGAGTGCCCGAGTTCCCTCTCCCTCTCCTCCTCCCCCCACCTGTGGTCCCCATGGCTCTGAATTATTCAGCCTGGGAACAGGCAGTGAGTCTCTTGTCTGCCCCAGGCCCCGAAAATAGATTATGTTTTTTTTTTATTAGCCGTCCCTTGTTAACTCATAATTGCAATCATGTAACATTTAATAGTGGCACAAAGCGATCCCCCTTTGCTGCCTGGCAATCATTCATTAGCTAACAAGATGGAGTGGCTCATAAAAAAGGGCTGTTAAAAAAATTCCCGAGAAACGGAAAGCAGGAGGTGATGCAAGCTCTGGCTAACAAAGGCTGGGGGACTAGGGGAGGAGGAGCAGTGAAAAAGGAATAGCCCAGCCCTGATAAACCAACCACGCAGAGCCCTCGCCCTCCTCTGGCAGCCGCCGCCACGACTGAGCCTGACTCAGAGGAGCAGCCGGGATGTGTTCAAAATCGAGCAATGCCATTAGCAGGTTGCATCATGCGCTGATTATAAATTACAATGGGCACAGAGACAGTGGATGGAGGAGCAGGGATTAGATGGGGTAACCTGATCCCAGTGGCATAGGGGTGGGGGAACTGTTCTGCCACTAGAGGATCCCAGTGGCCTCTGCCTACCTAAGGAGTCACAGGACAGCAGCAATAAGGCTCCCTCAATGCCTGCTTTGTGTGGCCTGGGATAATGATTTACTAAGTGTGGGAATGGGGAGGTGTGAAAGAAGATGGCTTTCTTAACCCCCATTGTCTTCTGGCTGGAATGTCTCTCTGCCCGCCCCACTGCACCTGTGCACACGGTACAGGACGGCCCAGGTGAGGAGGGTCCAGGTGAGGAGCCTTTTGGGGGAACCACACCGCTGAGATCTAAAAGGACTGAGCAGAAGAGTGAGGAGGCCCAGTCAGGGGTGAGTGAGATTCAGCAAACAAGGTGACCCCCAGCTTTTCTCCAGCAGTGCAGGTGGGGGAGGCAGGTGCTCCGGGCTGATGACAGACCGTGCTGTCCTGGGGGCCTGGCCTGGGTTCATCCCCCTGGCTTTGCTCCTACAGGGAGCCAAGGCAAGTGATTGCTCTTGTCTGAGCCTTCGTTTCTCCATGTACAGGAACAGAAGTGACCTTGCACAACCTCTAAAGTCCACCTGGGAACTTGTCCAGAAAGAGGGTGAGCTTTATTTCCCCCAAACTGGATGCACTGGCCAGCTCACCTGGCATTTGGGAGACTCTGGCATTGGGCCTGCCAGCCCTGGCAGCCCTGCCTCTGGGCCACGAGCAGGAGTTAGGCTCAGCTAGGCAGAGAGGAAGGGGCTTCAGCAAACAGAGGTACTGTGGCTCCATGCCCAAGCCCACGGGACGCACCCTTCACTTCCTCCTGGTACAAGTTTTGGCCTCTCCAAACAGTCTTTACTACACAGTGTTTTCTTAGCAGGGCTGTGCTGGAGTGCAGGAAATAATCTCATTAACTGTATTATTGCTGTGGAGGCAGGACAAGGGATAGATTTGCCCGTAAGTTCAATGAACTCGGCTCACTTAAAAGGCAAACCACAGAGTTGAGACAAGTGCCCTGTAGCAAGTTTTCCTTGAGCTCAGCTTGGCCCCAGCAGGGTATAGGAGAGCTCCTGAGTGTGGGAGAGATCAGGGCGCCCTGCCCATGCTAACTGGGGGTCCTCTGTTTTTTCTCTGGGCCTTAGATTCCTGGAGCAAATCAAGGGACCTGGTCTGAGGCAGGGGAACCCTGCACCACTCCCTCGACTGCAGCACAGGCCACCGTCGGCCTCCCCCTCCTCCCCACACCTCTCCGCAGCCACAGGACCTTGCTGAAAATTGTGCCCGATCCTGTTCTGCCCCGGATCCTGGGCCATGGAAGACGCCTGCCCCCAGTCAGGGGCCAGCAGTTTTCGCCCAGCCCTGCTCCCCTCAGCTACTTCCTTCTTGTCAGCCCAAGTCCGTCCTAATCAGTGGCTGTGGCTCCTTGGGCAACTTCACGCCTCCAGGGAGGTTCTTTAAGCAATTCTCCCATGTGGAGGCTTCATCAGGACCCAGGCCAGCATCACTGCCTCCCAGGAGCCCCCTGGGACCCATCTGTGCTTCCCCTCCCTAGCAGGCTCTGTTTCCGCAAGTCCTTCCCTGCCTGGGGAGGAGCTGGCCCGAACACAGCACTCACAGGTGACTGCCCTGTTCAACGGCTACTTTTCTTGCACCAGGAAGAGACAGGTGTGGCCTGAGGCTAGCGGCTGGGAGGATGACTTCAGGAAGTCTCGTTCACTGATCCAGCCTAGATGAAGAGTTCAGGGGAGGGGCTGTGGGGGAAGGGCTACAGGGGAGGGAATGGTACCCTCTCCTTGCAGGCCCTGGGGTAGGGTTAGGAGAATGGTCAGCGCCATCCCCCCCCTGCCATGCGGCTGACCTCCAGGTGGATCCCCGGGGCCCTCCCTGGCAGAAGGGGCCCCCCCTTGACTGCTGGGTCCCCAGAATCAGCACCCTGAGGACCACAGGGCTAGAGGAGACAATGGTACCAGGAGGGGCGCCTGTCAGGAGCTCTCAGCTCATCCACTTGCTGAGAGGTAACCAACCTTGTGTCGCCATCACCAGGCAGGTGACCACCGTGCTCCTGTGTCAGGGTGACATTAGATCACCAAGTCGTGACTTCAGTGGGGCATCCGGCCTTGGGGACCGTCTGCTTCACATCGCGAGCCAAAATAACAGCAGAGACACAGCTGCCTGATACCCTTCTCGGGCGGCCATGGCAGAGTAGGTGTGGGCACTCTCAGGAGCAGGTGGCAAGCCTGATGCGGCCAATTTAGGCCTGTGAGATCCACCTAGCTATCCTTGTTCCCTATCTGGGAACGCAGCTGTGCACGCGTTTGATCTCTCGGCATCGGTGTAGATGAGAACAAGAACGGCATAACTGCAGGTCTTGGGCACGTTCAGAATAGCTGGCGTAGGTTTTAGCACTTTATTTTCATTCAGAGAGTGGGGCGCCTGTCCGGAGCCCTCTGCTCCTCCCCTGGGCCTGGGCCCACCATGGGGGCTGAGGACAAGCCTGAGGAGGGGGCCCAGAGGAGAGGAGAATGAACAGAAAATAGAGTGGACTGTGAGAAGCAGGGGCAGCCAACTTCCAACTTCTGGAGGCTTGAACAGAGACCTGAGGGTGCAGGGGGAGGGCCCCCACGCTGCCTCCAGGCCCTGTGCCAACACAGGTGAGCCCTTGCTGTCCCTGCTCTAGGGGTAAGGAGAGTCAAGCCCAGGTCTGTTGCCTATGCCTGCCCTTCTCCCACTTACTGTGTTCCTGTGACTGACCCTGCATAGAACATGGTTTCTGTTTTGTTTTTAATTCTAAGTCTCCAAAGGAGTCAGGGCAAGACTGAAAACAAAAGTCAGGTCTGGTGCTACCTGCTTGTAATCCCGGCATTTAGGAGGCTGAAGCGGGAGGATTACCAGGAGTTTGAGACCAGCCTGGGATACACAGCGACTCTGTCTCAAAACAGACAAATGAACAACAGCAGCAACAAAGAGTGAAAAGGACCCATGGACCGCTCCCCTCTAGCTATCAAAGCTGATAGGGCTGGGTTTGTATTCTAGGCCTGGGGATCCCCTTCTCTGGCCAGCACGTGGCGATGAATTGGATTCCCCAGCATTTCCTGTGTGTTTACAGGCGGCGGCGGCGGCGGTGGCGGTGGCGGTGGTGTGATCTAAAGCTTCCTGCAACTGAGCATGGATGCTCATGGCTTCTGAAAGCAGCCCATGTTTGAGTTGAAGGGCCTGGCTCATCCCGACACTGGCGTGTGGCGTCCGGCCACCCACACAGACCTTGGGCAGACAGAAGTCCAGGAGTCAAGAGCTGGGCTTGACCTGGGACAGCTGGCTCTTGTGGAAAGACTTCTCCGGCAGCCCTGAGGAAGCTGGCTCATGACTGGCCAGGCAAGTGGTGAGTGGCCCAAGGACAGGCCTGAGCCTGAGTCCCCTGATGGCTGCAGCTGGTCCCAGGACCACCCCACGAGATGGAGACTACCGAGGCCCCCAGAGATCTGTGTCCCGGGGAGAGGGATATTTTCTCAGTGGGATTTATGTATATGTGCGTGTGAGTGAGTGTTTAACAAGGGGGAGGCCCGCGCGACTTCTGAGCCTGGAATTTATACAACCCCTCTTTGGCGGCTGCAGTTTATCTTAAGCAAAAGAATAATAAACTTGGTTGACAGGATGATGTATTCAAAGCATCCTCCGTCACAGTGCAGAGCCCTGCCCGCTGTTAGGATGTCTGGCATGGTGGGGACCGCGTTATCGAGTGTTTAGCCCCCGTGGATTGTCAACAACACATTGTTTGCAGGCTTGGGCCAGGCGGAGATGGGCCTGGGCTGGGTGAGAACGGGGGTGGGGGAGGTCTAGCCACCACCAGGCGGGAGTCAAAGAGGCTTCTACCTTTGATGGAAGTCCATGCCAGTTCAGCCCAGCCTCCTCTGGCTGCCTGAATTCTTCGTCATCCTCCCTGGGGGACAGATTCCTGTCCCCCACCCTTGATACTCGCACAGGGACAGATTAAGACCTCAGTGTGGCCCATAGCATGGGGAAGCTATCTCCACACCTTGATTTCCATTTCTTCCTGACAAAGAAGTGAGCATCAAACCACAGCTTGAAAAAAAAAAAATTAATCTTGAGGGGAGGCTCAGTGGCAGAATGCTAGCCTGTCATGCATAAGGCAATTGAATGAATGAATGAATGAATGAATGGACGAAACTTGCTAATTGTCAGGCAAGGTGAAGGAAGCCATCCTGGCCCCAGATCCCCCAAGTCCCCATGGCAATCTCTGTGGGTTGAGAGACCCATGTTGCCTGCCATCCATTTCATAAGCTATACACCAAAGCCACACAGCTAGGCCCACACAGAACACCGGAAGGAGAAGATGAATTTAAATCATTTTTCAAAAATCACCCCCTAAGTAGCCTCAGCCTTTTTGCCTGGAAATTTCTTCACTGACCTAACCCTGGGCTGTCTTGTTTTAATTCCAACTGTTCTAGGAGAATATCTCATGCCTATGCCTAGTTCCAATTCTCTCCCTTGCCTTGTCTGGATTTCTGCTCCTGATGCCTCCCTGCTTCCCATCAAGGGTTTCCTCTCCTCTAGCTCAGGACCTCTACTCTGCAGGGGAGTATAAATGCTTGTCCTGCTCCTAGAAATCAAGGTGACACTCCTGGCCCCAGCTGACCCAGAGATAGTGGCAGAGACAAGGAGAGAAAAGAGACCCTGGACCCATGGGTTTACCACGCAGCAGGCTGTATTCCCACTGTTAATAGGGATTGTCTCCAAATCGCCAGAATCACTCCCATTTTACAGATGGGAAAACTGAGGCGGGGGGAGTTCCAGTTTCTTACCCTCCTGTAGGCAGAAGGAAGAACTGGGTCCAGCAGAGTTGGCTAGCCCCAGAGCTGAACTTTGAACCCCTGAAGCAGAAACAAACCCTCCTAGAGTTCTGGATCCAATTACTGGACTGGTGGGGTGTAGTCCCCAGGAAAGCTCAGGGGAGGCAGGGAGGAAAGAGAAGGCAGTAGAAGCCTGCAGGCTAGGGAAACCCAGGGCTATGTTGGAGAGGGGCTCAGATTCAAGCACAGGATGCTATGAGACTTCCGTCCATCTGCCCACCGACCCATCTATCCATTTACCCATCCACTTGTCCAACCATCAGCTGTCCATCTGTCTGTGCATTCCAGTACTGAGTGCCTACTGTGTGCAAATCGTCACCTGTCCTCTGGATCCACAGAGGAGAGGGAGCCAGATAGCCATCTCAACTGTGTGGCGCTGTGCCACCCCCACCCCGGGCTCCATGGACTGTGGAGGTGAAGGGACCCACCCCTGCCTGCAGCCGGATGGGGCTGCCTGAGGGCACACGGCACAGGGCAGAGGTCAGCCTGCCCACTGGCATAGAATCATGCATATAGATGAGAAAGCCAGGGCTGCTGGTCCTCGGAGGGAATCAGCCATGAATTTGAATGTACGTGGATTTATTCATTTATCCCACCTTTCGTCTGGTATTGAGCATCCTCTGTGAGCCAGGCAGGGCTGAAACCCCTCTGTGGAGACAGCCAGGCCTGGGATGGACCTGGGGCATCAGCAGTGGTGGCAATGAGGGGTGCCACCTGGGGCAGGTAGAGGAGCCTGGTGGGGAGCATCATCTGGGGACCAGGAGGGGGACCCATGGGACGAGGACAGAGAAGCCTTAGAAGGCAGGGTCACTCCAGCAGACAGACCTGAGCTCTGTACAGTCCACACTGGGGGCCTTTGGATACACAAAGGACAGCACTGCCAGAACTCCAAAGCCCTGGTTTTCATGTGTGCAATGCCCCCACCCTGGGATTTGCATGCTCATCTGCATACATTTGCATGAAGGCATAAAGTCTCATCCATACTCCTCTCAGGCATTTTGATGTATGTCCTTGTCCTCTCTCCCCATGTTTCTGTCCCACCTTGGGAATGTTGGGCAGAGTGGGGACCCTGCCCAGCATCTCTTGTAAGTGTGACCTGGCAAAGGCTGCTCGTGAGAACCAGTCTGCACGCCCAGCCACACGCTGCTCAGTCCCCAAAGGCCCGTCAACTGCGCTGTTCTGGAGGCTCGGATGGGGGAATGGGAGCGGCCTGGGGACTGTCACCCGGAGAGCAGCTAATGGAGTGATGAGAGAGCGTCGCCTACTAGTCTGGGGCAGTCGCTTGTAGCTGCCTCGCTGGCCAGAGGGCAGGACCTGGGCGGGGCTGGAAATGCCTGCAGGGCCTAGCCCAGCTGCTTGGCCTGCACTGCACACCCCTGGGAGCCCACAGGGCCCTTGGGGTACACAGAGACTTGTAGACCGGTACCATTTGGAGTTGAGGAGAGGTTGGGAGTATTCAGTGACTCTAGGTGAGCTCCCTCCACTCTGGGAGCCTTCGTTTCTGCTCCTATACGAAGGAGTACAGTGCTGATGCTTGCGAAAGCCCGTGGACAACCTTGAGCTCACCACCCAGTCCTCAGAGGGGGCCTCCTGTCCTGTAAAGGCTGCTGCCCTCCTTGTTTTGGGTTTTTTAAATTCAAGTATTTATTTATTTATTTTTGCTATCCTGGGAATCCAATCAGGAAGCTTGTGCTTGCCAGGCAGGCGCTTATGCCCCTGAACTATATCCCCAGCTCATGCCCTCCCTGTTACTACCCGTGCAGCCGAAGGTCACTGGGACAGCAGGCAGCACACACAGGGGCTGCTGCAGTTAGCTCATAGGATTTGATGCGCAGTGTGCAGCCAGGGAGCTGCGACCCCCTCAGAGCCCATCCTCCTGTTTCTGTGCATGCCGGGAGCAGCAGTGCTACCACTGCGAAAGGCAAGGCAGAAGCAGCCCCAGCAACCCTCAAGGCCTCTGCCTGCCAGCCCAGGCCTTGCCAGAGCTCCTGAGTCTCTCTCTCTCTCTCTCTCTCTCTCTCTCTCTCTCTCTCTCACACACACACACACACACACACACACCCTCTCATGCATCCCTCCCATCCCTTCCCCAGGGCCTGGATGGTGGGAGGCGCAGTTTGTCCCCCACAGGCTCCCTCTAGCTTTCGTGATGATGTGAGCACCGCTATCCAAGATGACTTATCTCCTGCTGGTTACTCCTCGTGGACACCACAGGCCTCCAGCTTCGGCCTGTCCAGGCCAAACTCCCCACTGTCCCAGGAGGCTCCTGGACTTTGCAACCCTCCCTGTGAGTCAGAAACAGGATGAGAACAGACAGAAGGGGGCGTCCTGGGGCACCCTACCCTGTACTGATAGCTTTCCCTATTCTCTCTTACCCCGGTGTGATGATAGGGTTTCTGGAGGCTACACCACCCTGCACCCAAAAAGGGAAGCGATGGGCTGAGAACTGCGGTGTTTACCTTTCCTCCCTCACAACGGAGCACCCTGAGGGCCAAACGATTGGAGGAAGGGGCAGTGAAAGGAGGCCTTGGGGATCATTAGGCCAACAAAATCTTTTGTAGTTGCCAGCCCAGGATAAAACCTCGGTGGATGATTTTCTTCCTTTGATTTTTAAAATCTGGAGCATAGGTTGTTCACAAAAACAGATTTTAAAGGGATGGGGAGTAAAAGGCTAAGACTCATAGCAATGCCCTGCCAAGAATATATTCACTATGTCACAGACATGCCCTGATAAATTTTTAAAAATTGGCTACATGTAGAGATTGGGATCACTAAAATAAATTTTTAAAAGACTAAATTTTTCTAAGAGGTTAAACAATTCTAAAAAGAAAGGAAGAATGGAAGGGGCAAAAGGAAGGAAGAAAGTGATTGTGGGAGAAAGAAAGAAAGAAAGAAAGAAAGAAAGATGCTTGTAATCCTAGCACTAGGGAGGCTAAGGTACAAGGATCACTGCAAGTTCGAGACCAGCCAGAGCTACAAAGTGAGTTCAAGCCAGTCTGAACTGGATGGTGAAACCCTGTCTCAAAAAAAAAAAAAAAAAAAAAAAAAAAAAAAAAAAAAAAATTTTTTAAAAAAAAAAAAAAAAAAAAAAAAAAAAAAAAAAAAAAGGAAGGAAGAAAGAAGAGAAAAGAAAGAGAAAGCCCTACAGAAGAGCTTATTTGTTCACAGTCCTCTTATCTCCAGCACATGTCACCGTTTTGCCTGCAGGGTCTTCAAGACAAGCTGGCCTTTCTCTGGGTGACAAGCGGGCGCCAGGCCTCAGGCATGGCCCTTGGGTGCTGTGAGAAAGGAACAGGCTCCTCACTTTGGAGGCAGACCTGGGCCCACAGCAGACAGGGGACCCAGAACAGGGGACATAGCTGTCCAGCTTCTGTGGGGGAGTCTGTCTCCCGCCTTGACCTCAGGCAGGGGTTGCCCACCAGGCCAGGGGATGCTTCACCCACCCTTTAGCAGCCTCCTTCTCCTAGGGGCCTTCTGCAAGTAAAGTCTTTCTAGAAGTTTCTGTCTACACCTTGCTCTCCCTAGCTCCCTAGTCCCTCTGTCCTTTCAACACATGTGCCTGCGTCCCTGAGATGTGGCAGGCATGAGAGATAAAGATCCCAGAGCTGGACTCCAGGGAAGGAAACCAGATGTCAACAGTCAATTAAAGCCCTGTGGGACGAGCTTGGCTGGGCCCCTTTCCCCCATACCTGCACCCCAGATGTCCAATGTCACCCAGGGCCTGCTGTATGCTCCTAGGTTACTGTCCTCCATTCCACAGAACTAAACACAGGCTGGAGGTCTTAAGTTAATTCCCCAAGGCCTCGGCTTGTGAGGGTCAGAGCTGAACGCACACTTTCTCCAGGCCTGAGGCCCAGCCCAAAGCCTCTTACCACCCAGCTTAGCTCCCTGGTGTTTCTCAAGCTGTCTCTTGCCGCTTCCTCTCCTAAAGGGGACAGTCCACTGCCTACCAGGTGAGTTCAGAGCTGCACCCTCCCCTCAGCAGCAGCCGTCTCCCAGGGCCTTTCCTCAAGCGCAGCCTTTCCAGAAGCTTCTGTCCAGCTTCTGGGGGAAGTGGCTGGCACCTGGGCCCTGTTGATCAGGTCTTCCACCCCTTTCTGCTGCTGTGACATGTCCCCATAGACAGTGGCACTGCCTGACCTGGCAGCTTTCCCCACCAGGCCCAGACAGGTCCAGAGTGGAGCCCAGGAGCAGGGGTGGGCACTGGGGGCTGGCCTAGGACCAGTGGTCAGAGTGACAAGGGTAGGGGCTCTGATCATAATGACAGGGCCAGCAAGAGCACCCCTGGGCTTCTCGGGTAAGCTCGGTCAGCCGCAAGCCTCAGTTTCCTCTGTGAGTTTCTCCAGGAGCAGCCGCAGCTGGGGTTGGTTTGGGTTTGGTTCTGAAGGCCCAGGGAGCTCATGTTGTGCCCCTTGCTAGGAAGTTTAGCAGGGCTCAGTAGAACTGGGGACATTCCAGGTATGAGAGGGACAGAGGAATAAACCAAATGCATAGAAAGAAAGGAACCAGAGGTAGACGAGGTGTCTTCATGAACTCGCTGTGTCCCGGGCACTTACTCTGTATTGACCTTGAGTTGGCTTTGGGTGTGCAAGGTTAGCCACATTGTGGGGCATGCTGTGGGAGCCCCCAAAGTGTAGACGCCCAGTGGAGCAGGGGCAGCAGGACAGGTGCTCAGCCCCAGAGGCAGAGCCAGAGGACCAGGTCTATGCCAGGGCTGTAGCTGCCCCTGCAGCCCCTCCTGGCCACCAGTCCCCACCTCCTGCCAAGTATGACATGTGACCAAGGAGATGCCCGGAGGCCAGGCTGCACTCAGCTAGACCCAGCCCCTGCAAGATGTACTCCTTGGTCACCAGTCCTTGTCCTCCAGGTATGGGGACCGTGACTGTGGGTCTTGGTGAAGGCACCTCAAACCTTCTGAAGCTTCCCTCATCAGTCTGCAAGCTCCTCTAGTGCTAGAAGGACCAGCACAGAGCTGATGGCAGTTCTGGCCCAGCACCTGGCAGCTGGAGAAGAAGTTGGGACAGAAACACCAGAGGCAAAGACTCACTGGAGTGGCCTTGTAGGCTTAGAACCTTCCTGTTCCCCTGGCCGCCCAGAGCCTGCACCCAAGAAGATGTGCCCACATGGTGTGTTCCTGTTGATGTGTATGTGTGTGTGTGTGTGTGTGTGTGTGTGTGTGCATGTGTGTACACATGCCTATGCAGCCTGTGAATGCAGGGACCCCAGGAATCGAGGACTTGGCCTCCTTTCCTTCCTAAACCGCAACGCTGCTGGCTGGCCTCAGGTCTTGGTTTCCTCAAGGCCGCAGAGGCTAATGAGAAACAGACTCAGCTGCCTGCAGGGTGGGTGGCCTGGGCCGGGGACAAGGGCCTGAGAGCCCTGTATCCAGTTGGCCCCTGAGAAGCCCAGAGCTTTCTCTGTCATGGAAGGACACAGGGGAACTCACAAGCTGTGCAGGAAACCCCTCAGCCAGGTGTGGTCCACCCTGCCATTGTGATGATGGGAAAGGTGGAAGGCCAGCCAACAAGTGCTTCTTGATGGAGGAAGGAGCCGATGTCAAGGAGGAGCTGGCCTGGCCCCAGCCTGCTCCCTTCTACAGAGGACTCGGACCCTCCCAGCCTGGTGGCTTAGGGGGTACCGTGGAGCCAAAGGATAAGTGGGGTAGTGCCTGCCTGAGCCCTTTCCACCTTTCAGCCAGACCCTCAGGCCCCTGCATCTAGGTCAGCTGCACAGGGAGGACCAGGCATCGTTAGGAAGATTCCTGGGCTTGTCCCCTCGAGCTCCTGACCAAGCAGGACAAGACAAGCTAGGAGCTCTGCCAGTCACTCCAACACAGAACTGCACAATGTCTGAGAGAAACTAGGCTCTGAGGACATAGGTTTGAATTTCCACTCAAGTTCCTCATCTTTGAAATCTTTGAACTGGGACTGATACAGAGAAAGTGTCATATAGACTCCCTGCATGGTAGAAACCAAACAATAATGACAGCAGCTCAGTGTCACCTAGCTATGGCCTTGTGCCAATCTCTCTGTCGTGACGGGACTCCTACGCAGGAGGCTGTGTGGGACAGTGGGTGCAGAGCCCCAGCTCTCTGTACCCCCCTGTAAATGGCACCCTGTGGGCTGCCCAGCCTAGACATTCCCCCAGGAGGTTCTCTCCTGGGAGACACAGCCCAGAGTCCCAGAACCCCAGAGCCTAACCTAGTCTTCTGTGGTCTAATTGGCTAATTGTCTGCTGCCATTGGCTGGAGCTCTAGATGTGCCTGGCACGAGGCCCTCCCCGCTCCCAGATGCTCCAAGCAGGAAGGATTAACAAGCAGCCTGGGTTTGCTCACCTAAGTCCTTATCACGGCCATGTCCTTCAGCGAGGGAGGGCAAATGTTTCCCTTCTGCAGGCTGAGAAGCCGAGGAGGCTCTGGGGGGTGGAAGAGAGGATGTAGAGTGGCTGGCGGGCATGCTGGGCACCTCCCTGCAGCCCGCCTGGTCGTGTCCGTCTCCTTTCCCTGGAACACAGCCTGGGCTCAAACCTGTAGGCTTGTACTGTCCCCCAGGGTACTGTGTTACACACGGGGGATATCTTGGCGTGCTGGTGCCACTGGATTCTGGGGCCAAGTCAGAGAAAGAACTCCAGGGGGACCCAGGCCAGGAAGACCAGGCTGCATCTGAGAAAGAAGCGGGAGAAGGAGCCAGGTCCATCAGGGAGGGGCACTGAGGAGGAGGAGGGCTGGGTGGATCATGGGGCTGCCAGAGACCCCAGCACTGGGCCAAGACAGCAAGAAGGCGGCACTGGCCCAGGGAGGAGAAGGCAGATGGGCCTAGGCTGTGCGGAGTGGGTCGCAGGGACCACTAAACACCCCCTGCCTGTATCCCCACAGCCCACCAGGCTTCTGACATCTTTCCCATGGTACAGATAAGAAGCCTTAGGCCCAGGTAGCCTCAGGGTCTCAAGCCTTTCACACAGCCAGAGCTGTGAGCAGCCTGCTGTGCCAGTGCCCAGCACTGCCCCCGGCTCCACCAAATCTTAGTCCCTGGTCCAGTGCCTCTCACCTGCCTCCCTGCCCATCTGCAGCAGGGTCACACATCTCTCTCCAGTAAGCCCCCATCTACCCCACACTGCCAGCTATGCTAAATGTTCCTTTATTGGCCAGTGCACTGGGCACTGGGTTCCTGTTTCTGTGAGAGCTTATATAGGGCAGGGTTTGGCATGGGCTCCACTCTCAGCCCAAGCTTTGAAGCCTAGCTCTCAGCTGTGCATTTTGGGGGACCCTCTGTGCCTCAGGTTCCCCATCTATAAAATGGAACTATAATGACACCTAATTCCAAGACCAGTTCGGATTTAATGAGATGCTGACAGAGGTCAAATGAGGCTCGGGAAAGGCATAGGCTTTCCCCAGTGTCATGGGGTACAGAGGCAGCAATGTCCACTGACACATAAAGAGTGAGACCCACACCAGAAATCCCTTGGCCGTGATACTGCGGGATTCCCATGCTGTGAATGCACAGAGCTCAGCCCTGGAAGGCTGGAGAAGGGCAGCTTCCAGGCCAAGCCCTCTCCCACTTACCTTTCCAGCCTCATGCTCCTGGGGGCATCAGGTCTATCTGACTCCAGTGGCCAGCCTCAGCCAAGCATAGGGCCGTGTGCAACAGCCATCCATTGTCCATGCCCCGTGCACCTGTAGAGTCTTGTCCCGGCCGGTGAGTCAGCTCTTGGCAGGCCAGGGGCGGCCACTCCAAAGTGTCCTCAGCCTGAAAGAGGACCTTTCTTTTCACTCTCCTCCTCCTTCCTCTCTCTGCTCTCCGTGAAGTGGTCATCTCCGCTGGGCAGCGGGGAGCACTATTGTCTGCCAGGATTTCTTGGGTCTTGTTGGCCAGGAGAGAGGGTGGGGCCTGGGAAACAAAGAGCACACATTACAGGGCTGCCCAAAGCCCCCGGGGCCACTGCAGGGCCATGCTCACGCCCTCCAGCGCCCTACTCCAGAAGGGCGCCTGCGTCATGCCACGGGGCAGCAAGCTTTTACTTACTTGGCTCTGCACCCTCGACACCTCCACATCCCACCCAGGTCTGAGGTCCACAAGCTTCTGCCCAGAAGTTTCCCCTTGCCTAAATCAGAGCCCGACTTCTGTCATCTTGCACACTAACTAGTTAACAAGCTGGGCTCTAGAATTTGCGTATGGACTAAAAGAATTCAATCACAATGGGGTTAAAAAGGCTAGGAAAGATACTCTCATTGACAGCAAGAAGTGTCAGGTAACAAAAACATACACAATAAAATTAGTACCAAGAGCTAGGACCAGGGATATAGCTCAGTGGCATAAACACCACCTACCTTGCAAGTATAAGGTCCTAAGTTCGACCCTCAGTAACAAAAATAAAGTAAAATGAAAAAATAAATCCATTCCCTTGAAAAAAGTAGTCCCAGCAACTGAAAAATGAAATCAGTCTTGAGTGACCTCCCAGAAGAGACAGAGCCAATGACATAGGCCAACACAAGATATCATTATGTTTTAATTACAGTTGGGGATGTTCTTAATAGAAAAGGAGATTAGATCAATTTCTGGTTGAGAAACTTTGAGCTAGTATGGCACCATTTTATACAAGGACTTTCAAGGAATATGCTTTCTTTCTTTTTTTTTTTTTTTTAATGTTTTGATGTATTTGACTGAGTTGGAGATTAAATGATTTAGAATATGACTTGCACAGAGGACAGGAAGACCTGAATGGAAAATTTTTAAAATATGCTTGAAGGCAGTAGAGAGCTAGCAAGGCAGTGAAAGATTTCTAAACCATGATTAAGACTTAGAGAGCTAAGAATGACATTTGGGGCTTCCCTGAGCATTTGTGCTTTGGGGAAAGGGGCCCATCTTTTGACAACTTTGTGAAACCTGAAGGACACAGATTGACATTCGAGGCTTGCCAAGGTGTAGAGTGAGTGAATTTCCAGTCCTTCAGCAGGAATTCCCAAAACTTCTCTAGCCTGAGCGTTAAGGACAAACCAGAAATAATTACTGCAGTTTCTAGTCAATCCTGAAAGAAACATTAGGGGATCCTGTATTGTTAGTGCCCCAGTTATCTGAGAGAGACAAAGAAGATGGCACCATCCTAGGCTCCCATGTCTAACACCTAATCAGAAAAAACCAGACACTTGAGGAGTCAGGTCTCATTATATTTAAATTGCTGGAAATAATAGACAACAGAAATGCACCCACGGGTGTTAGATTTATCAACACAGGTTTAAAGAACAATGTCCACACAGATGGGAGTGGTAGTACTGCTGTGTAACAAATCAGCCCAAACTTAGTGATGTAATAATAGCAATTGTGTCATCTCATGACGTTATAGATCAGGAGTTCAAGAGGGCCCTGACTGGACAGTTATCCCTGGAGGTGGTTCATGTAGTTGCTGGGAGAGATATCTGGTTGGGAGACTCCCTCTTATGCCTGGCACTGTGGAAGTCAGATGTCTTACATGGTGGATGGCTTCTCCCAGAGTGAGTCCCAACACAGCCAGGTAGAAGGCACACAGCCTGTTCTCACCTGGCTTCAGAATTTACACAGTGATATTTTGGCTGAGTTCCCTTTAATCACAGTCCAGGTTCAAGGGAGAGGAATCAGAGATCCTCCTCTCCCTCCAGGAGGAGGCCTGAAAAAGCAATGCTGCTGAATTTTACTTTTTTAATTTTTATTTTAAAGAGTAAAAATAGCAGAAACAAAGATAGAAAAAAAAAAAAAAACAGTAACAAGTAAGAGTACATATAGTACAGAATTTCAAAACAAGAAAAAATTTAACAATGGTTGCATTACATATTTTCATCATCATATCAGTATAGGTCGTCATTGGTATGTAAGACTGATCAAACAATTAAACATTAACACTTTCAATAAACATTAATTTTTTAACTCTTCAAAATGCATTTTGTATTGAAGTCACTCTTCTAAAAAAAAAAAAAATTATAGGGGCTGAGAATGCAGAAAACGTAAGGTCTTGAGTTGCCGCTGAATTTTAAAACTTCCCCAGAGATAAAGATGAGGCTTCTTTTGTCGAAAGCATCCCAGTTAATCAAATGTGTTTGGGACAATGAGATGCTCTAGACTTTATCCAAATGAGGTATCTCTCTCGCTCCAAGAAGATCTTACGAGCCCAGCTGGGACAGCTCCCATAACCAGGGGTCCCAATACCTGGACCACAAACCAGTAATGATCCATGACCTCTTAGGAGCCAGGCCACATAGCAGGAGGCCAGGACGAGGCTTTCTCTTTGTTTCCAACTACCCCCATTACTCTATGATAGCCTGAGCTCTGCCTCCCATCAGATTTGAGAAGGATCAAATTCTCACAGGAGCGTGGGTCCCTCTGTGAACTGTGTGCAAGGGCTTCAGAGTGCTCCTTCCTCTGAATCACCCTGAAACCACCCCCTACTCCTACCTCTGTCCACAGAAACACTGTCTCTCCTAAAATGTATCCCTAGTACCAACAAGGTTGGGGAGTACTGCTCTAACCATCCTCATAGCCTTAGGAGTGACACACAGCCCACCAACTACTTTCTGTGACCCCTCACTCGGGCCCCTCCTGAATCTCAGTTTCCCCAATATGAGTGGCAGGGTGACTCTTCAGAGAGGCCAAGGATCTCACAAACACAAAGTGGCAGGATGAGAAGTGACTATACGTGACAAGTAGCTATACAGCCTTGGACTTCCCAAGGCTCAGGATCCTTAACACCTCTGCCTGATGTGAGAGGTTCTGGCCAGAGAAAATAGTTGAAACTATAAAATCTGTCAGTGGTAACCAGATAACCAGAATAGTCAAGCAACTCCTGTTAATTAACAAGCTGGGAAACCCAAGAGAGACTAAAAGGCAATGCATGGATAGGCATCTCGTAAAACAAGAATCACTATGGATGACAAAGGATACGGAAAGGCTACGTGTGGTGGCTCATGCTATTTCAGCACTGGGAGGCTTGAAGTAGGACAGAAAGGCGACTTAGTGACTTAGCAAGAACCTGTCTTAAGATTAAAAATAAATAAATAAATAAAAGTCTGGGGATGTAGCTCAGTGTGAAGGCCCTGAGTTCAATCTCCAGTAGCACAAAGAGGGGAGAATGGAAGAGATACCCCAATTCATCATCAGATCATGAGAGTGATACACACAGGTCTCAGATGGCTGCATTCCTCCACCTCCAGTCAAAGGGCAGCAACTAAAAATGGGGAGCTCACTTGATGTGGGGAGATGGCACTTGTGTCCTGTAGGCTGAAGGTGAACCAGTCTCTGGCTGTATCTAGTGAAATTACAATGCTCAGGGTGTGCCCCAGAATTCTGCAAAACTGGGGGCACAGCCTGAAAAATTGATCGTGGTGGAATGAGTGAGGATTTAAACAGAGTACCCATGACATCAAAATTTGGGGAGGTGGGGAGTCGAGGCCATGCATCTTCATTCAGGATGGAGCAGACGATAACGTTATTCAACACTGGAGTGCTCAGGGAGTCAGGCTCCTGTCCTATTCAACAAATAAAGGCAAGTTTTATCTGTTGAAGATTTTCAAAAAAGGAAAAAGTAGAAGTGAAAAAAAAAAAAAAACTAAAGAAAATACATCCTGTGCACAGAGCAGGTCCCTGGAAGAGTAAGAAGATGGTGGCTGGAGCCCAACACCTGCAGTCTTTTACACCCTGACCTCAGATTCCCGCCCTCAGAAGCTGTGCTGCTCTGTGATTGGATGGCTCCCCATAATTGCCAGTCCATGCCCTATTTTACAGCCTCCCTGCCATACCCCCATCTCTCTTGCAGGATAGAGGGGCTGCTTCCACCTAGCAATTAGCAGCAAAGCAAACGTTGTACCTACATCTCAATAACATCACTGAATGAAAAGGTAAGAGGCAGGAGAGACAGAAAATAGCACTCATGTAAATCATAGAATGCACAGGAAACACCAAAATGCCCCACCTGTGTACAGGAGAGACGCCACTGTCACGAGCCCCGTCTTAACTCAGAAGGACGGTTGGGTTCTGAGCGCAAGTTGAGGCAATAGAGGGAAACGAAAGGAAAAGCAGAGTGAAAGGGCATGCTGAGTCGACCACAGAGGCGTGCATGCCATGATCTGAGGTCAAGATAAATAACTAGAGCCGCTCTCTGACTGCAGTTACAGAGATTCAGCTTCACGCGGAGAGCCACAAACATGGGTCCCAGAGATCCTGTTAATGCCTCTCCAGTAGCCTAGATGCATAGTCATTAGTGGCTACTTGGTTACGTCCAGTGGTGGGGAGCTCACATCTGTAGTGATCATCCCTGCTAATTAGAAGGGTCCTCCTCTGTCCACCTGTGCCTGGTTAACAAAGGTTTCTCAACTGCACCTTCTGCAGCTCCCGGACACTGCTTCAAGCTCTGTTCTTTGGAGCAGATCTCACAGCCAGGTCCCTCCTACTTCCACATGTTGTTCATTTCCCTCAGGAAATGAATGAAGCCTTCCTTGCTTGAATTCTGGTCCCGCATTTTTCTAGCATCTCCCCACTAGCTGGGGTCCTCTCCTCCACCCTGCCAAGCTGCCCCAAGGTCTGACCCAGCCACCTGTACTTCTGTCAGACTTGTCTCAAACGCAGCTCTCTCTAGGGGGACACCACACTCTGGGTAGAGCCTGATCTCTCCAGGGCATGGAGGGATACTTGTCTCCTCCAGTCAGGATCCCATGCTTCTGTTACTGTAGCGTTGTGTTGGTCTTTCTTTTTTTCTAAATCAGTTCTCAGTGGAGAATTAATTTGTCTTTTCCACTAGAACAGTTCTGAGGCTGAAGCTACTGTTAAAAAAATCAAAGGGTGTGGGTAATATAGAAGTCCCTGGGGCAGGCTGGGAGAATTTCAGCTGTCCCTAGGGACCCGGACAGGATGCCTATTGTCATGAGAGTCAGGGCTCTGGATATCCTATCAGATTCCAGTCACCTCCTCAGCTCACCCAGGAAGATCAAGCCTGGCCTGTGCGCTCCTGGAGACGCTGCCAGGGGCCTACCTGCCACCCAGGGTGAGGAGAGCCAGGCACTGTGCTGCCCCTTTCCTGCCTGTGTTTGGGGCCAGTTCTTTAGTACAGGGCCCAGATGTCAGCCCTGGGAAGAGGGCAGGCCCCTGCTGATGTGGGCTCTCCTCCTGTCTGAGTTGGGCCCTCTGTGTGCCCCTGGGGATGGGCCTTGGACTTAGCAAAGAGGAAGAATGCAGCCCTGATGCTTCTCCTGAAGTCTCAGCACCTGCCACCTCATTGTCTCTGTCAGATGAGCCCTGGACACAGGTGTTCCACTCAGGTGTTGCCAGATTGTCAGCTCTGACTTTTAAGCTGGAGTTTGTTCCAGCTCCCCAGCGCCCCAATAGTGTCGCTCCTCCTGCCACCTGGCCTGGCTGTGATGCTTGGTAAAGGGCCCTATTCCCAGCTCCTGTTCCTTGGCATGTGGGGTCCTGATGTCTTCCTGGGGAGGGGGCGCAGGCACCACACCCTGGAGTCCCTCCCGGAGCCCCCTGCCGAATGTTCCCTAGAGTGTACATGGGTCAAGGCCTTCGCACCACCCACCAAGGTGTCCAGTCTGAGCATCACAGCCTGTTTCAGGCCAAGCCTGAGTCACTTCTCCATGCTGCAAAGGGGATTATGAGAAAGGAACAGACACTTCGCCCCACCCTGCTCCGCCCCAGGCTCTGTCTTCTCCTCTTTCTCCCCTGTGGAGACATGCTAAGTACTCAGACTAAGCCAGGCCCGCCTCTACCCTGCGGAGATGGACAGGGCATGAGTGACTGAGGGGAGGGGAAGGGCACTGCCCCCAGTGAGCGGTGAGTTCCCAGCATTCCTAGGTTGGAGGTGGGGTGTGGCCGGGGAGAGGGTGTCCTGGGGAGCGGAGGAGGCTGCAGGGGTGGGCATGCTCTATTTGGCCTGCCTGTGACTTGTCCCTTGATCCTTGGTGGCTGGACTGGGCCTGATAGGGAAACTGAGATCTGGGGTAGGGGGCTCACTATAAGAAGGGGCCTGGAAGGCTCTAAAGTCCCCACTGCCCCCACTATCCCTAGAGCCACTCTCTGAAGATGAGGTGTCAACGTGTGGTGGGAAGCCTGTGCCCCAGAGTCTCAGCAGCCCAGAGAGGACACTACAGGTAACAGGTGAGCAAGCTGCCCACGAAGGAGCAGCAGCACACCCTAGGGGCCACTGTCCCCACTGTCCCTGCAATGACCCCAGGGACAGGAGGGGCCATCCAGCCTTCCACTTGGCTGTCACACCTATGTCCGTTGACCCAGAACCCCCGTGTCTATGCAGGGCTGGACTTACACAACAGAGATGAGGTGCTCCAAGCTGAACCTCTCTGGTCACTGCTCCAGGATGGCCAGGCAGCAGCGAGAAGTATTGTCCACCCAGGCAATGATGAGACCTTGCAAACAGCAGGTGCCCAGGCCTGGCCTACCCTTGTCCAACACTCACTGAGGTTAGAGCCAAGAGGCCAGGTCCACATGGCTACAGTCTTGGGGTATGAGTGGGTTGGGTTGCCCCAGGAGGAAAAAAGGGGCCTCTTCTGGGTGGCCCAAGAAGGCAGGCTCAGAGGGCATGTTTTGTGCAGGGCTGGGAATGCTGCCACCCAGCGGGCCCCGAGGATGTGGAATGTCTGAACCCTGTGTGTGTGGAGGGGACACAGACTTGTAGCCCAGGCATAGCAGTGACCCCAGGGGAGCAGCAGGCTAAGGCTAGGCTTTGTGGCTCCTGCTTTCAAACAGCTGTAGCACTTGGGAAATTAAGAAGCCACACTGTATCCCCCATTCACGTACTCCTTGATATCTGTCGGTGCAGGCGTGGAGGTGGAGGACCAGCCTGACACTCCAGCCTTGGGAGCACTCAACCTACCCAGCTCGCAGCACTGTGGGATGGCACCCCTCTCTGGTCACACACACACACACACAGCATCTTTCCACCAGGAGGGTATTTCCAATGCCATCTTGGAGGTTCTGTATTGTTCGTAGTAAAGCAAGTGGCTGCATCTCACAGAGCCCTCACCCGTCAAGGACAGGGGAGTTTCCTGCCCTTTTATACTGCACTGATCTCTTTGCTATTAATCAACACACCAGCTGTGCCACCACCACAGGGCCTTTGCACGTGCCGCCCACTCTTCAGGGTTCGTTCTCCTCCATTCTTGGCTGAAAACCCTAAGCCTCGCTGTGCCTGTCCTCTTTTATTCTCTCTAGGACTGGTGGCCCTGCCTTGTGCCAGGATGCACCTAGCGTATAGGAAGCCTCCCCTCAACCTAGCTTCCCAGACTTAGTGCCATGGGCTTGGGTGCCTTCTCTCTGGCCATGTAGCCTTTGTCCAGAAGGGATGCCCACTTGCTGAGTACATACTGTGTGCCAGGCCTACCCATTCTGCTCTGGTGACCACTGGTCCCATCTTACAGACAACACAACTGAGACCCAGAAAGGTTGCATAGCTCCCAGTGTTCCAGAGCCCTGAAGAGGCAATGAGGCTCACGGAAAGGCCTCTGATCCCTGGCATCACGACCTCCCTGGGGACAGAAAGTTGAGTTCTGGCAGAGCCTAGCACTGTGTCTCTGTGCAGTGTCCAGACAGCACTGACGCTGGGGTGGGCTGGGGTGTCCTGGGCCACTGTGTACACTGCCAGCTGTCCAGCTGTAGCCAGAGGTGAATCCCCTCTGCAGCACCAGCCACTCAAGGCCATCACAGGGGTCAGGGACAGCTGCCTCCGCTCCTGCTGGCTGGCAGCTCCCTCTGCTGGACCCAGCCCGAGGACAAGCAGACACAGGGACACTGCTGTCTGTCTGCACTGAGCTCTGGCCACCCAAACTCTGTGGGGGTCACATGCCAGGCACCCGCTGGTCCCCCTTGTGTCCTGGACAGGGACCAGCTCTGGGTGACCTGGGGCCTCACACGACGCAGAGGACAAGGGGCACTGCCACTTCCCTGCCCAGCACAGGCCAGTAGCAAACAGCTCTTGTCCACTGAGTAGGTACTGCTGGACAGCAGGTCCCTTCAGACTGGACATTTCCAACGACAAAGACTGCCTGCTCTGTTGAGCTGCTTGAAGCTCCCAAGGCCCCCAGACCCAACCCCTGGCATCTGGGCCTCTTCTAGGGCAGCCTGGCACATCCAGCCCAACACCTGCCCCTGCCGCTCTCTCTTCACCCTCCCTGCCACTGGAGCCAGTCAGCCTTGGCATGCACCATCCTGACCTCTGCAGCCCTGAAACAGGCAATGGGCAGTGGGCAGGGCTACATCAGCGATGGGACGTGACAGCCCCTCTCAAGCCAGCTGCAGTGTGGCCATGGGGCCAGCGCCACCTTGGGGAGGCAGAGCGCCTGGTGACATCAGTGTACGTGACTATCAGCCCGGCTCTCCTCTGCCCTCCCCACACACGCTGACCTTCACCCACAGGCCTGGGCTGCTCTGTGCCTCTTGGGAATGGGCAACCTCATGAGAGACCTGCTTGCTGCCTCCTGGCATTTGAGGTGAGCATCTCAGGGTCTGAGCACCCTGGCCCCCAGACCCTCTAGCCTGGCTTCTAGGCCAGGAGCTGCTGCTCACGAGTGACCCCTCACTGGCAGCCCTGCCACAAGGGAAGTGGTCATTCTGTCGGCTCCCACACTCTTCCTCCTGAGTGCCTGGCACGACTCTGAGGCCTAGAGCCAGCCCAGAGGGCACCTGGCTCTCCACCCTGCCTGCTGACAATGAGAACTGCCAGCCAGCCTCCCAAGGGACACGGGTCCAGCAAGTTCACCGGCCCTGGGTGAACACGGTGCAGAGTCCTGAGGCAGCGTTGCCCTTCTCATTGGCCACTGAGACCCCACCCAAGGGGGTCAGAGCTTAACATCCAAAAGCAACTCCCAGCTCAGAGAGACCACTGCAACGCCAAAACTTTAACTGGCCACTGCCAAGTTGGTCCCCTGTGCAGTCCTCTACATAAGTGAGAGAGGAGCATGCATCTTGGAGTAAGTGTATTTCTTTAGTTAAAGAGTATCGGCTGGAGGGCCCGGCAGGATGGCTCAGTGGTCTAAAGCGCCTACAGGCGGCTGCAGGGACCTTGGTTTGATCCCTGGTACCACATGCTGCGCCAGCCCTGCCCTCAGGGCAGGCTGAGCCAGCCACAAAAACAAATAAACAAACAAACAAAAGTTCTGAAACAAGAAAAAAATAAAATTAAAAAAACAAAAAGAGAGTATCGGCTGGGTGCAGCGGTGCACATCTGCAATCTAAGCGCTCTGGGAGGCTGAAGCAGGAGAATCTCAAATCTGAACTCTGGTGTAATTTAGAGACACAGTGAGACCATGTCTCCATGTGGAAAGTTTTAAGAAAGGCAGAGGCTGTAGCTCAGGACAAAGGCTCTTAGTTGAACCCCCAGTATTGGAGAAAAAAAAAAAAAAATAACAACAACAACAAGTTATGTCTGTTCAGGCTGAACTGTGGCTATCCTGAAGTAGAGCACACATGGGGTCAAAAGAAATTACCAGAACAAGACATTTGACAGCAGTATCCAGGAACAAGAAAGCTGTGCTGAGCCCCAGTAAACTCGCACACTTTGCAGTACTCGGCCTGGGGTGGGGGGAAAGGGGCTGTAAAGGGAAGACCAGGCCAACCCCAGGAACTATCAGGATCCCGGATGTGCTTTGTTGCCCCCACAAAGATCCATCCCTGGAGGGTAGAGGCCTCACCAGACCAAGGTGTTTAAGCAAAATCACCGGCTGGTCCCTAAGCGCTACTGGCCCAAGGCAGTTCCTAGGAAGCCTGGCTGAAAAATAAAAGCAAGAATAAAAAGCATACAACGGAGCAGAAAGCAGCAGCCCCAC